>CM055080.1:2557705-2644192 GCA_029204045.2 Tillandsia leiboldiana | reverse complement strand
ATTGGGACCAACTATATGACAATTGATGAGAAACAATTGGATAACTAATAGACAATGACTGAAACCTTGGACACTAACGACTACTAACATTACTCGAACAGGACTACTAACAGGACTACTAACAGGACAACTAACAGGACAATTGATGAGAACCGCTGGACGAACTCTCCTAAAATTTAATATAACCCACCATTATATGATGACTTATATTGGGACACTGTGATTGGGACAAAGGCTATAATCTCGCATGCAATAACTTTCATAACAATCAATCTTTTTTATAAATATTTGACACTTTTCTACAGCTTTAAATAATGGCATGCTTTCTTGCTCATCTAGTTAGCCACTATTATGCTACACTATCATCTTGGGAATTGTACATGTTTCATTATTGTCCTGTGCATCCAGAGGCTTGTTGCTCAAGTGTGAGCAGGGGTTTGGGATAGTGTAGTCGAGATTGCATTAGATTATGGATTTGTGGGGTATTGCGGTGACCGCGGACAGTAGGCGGTCGACCAGATATTTATCCTTGCATCAGATTAGGGATGAGTCTGGTCTATTTTGCATCAGCTGAGGATCGGGTTATCCTAGTGGATGGTTTCCCACTTGTTAAGTACTATGGCATCAGATCGGGGTTTTCTTAGTGGATAGTTTTTCCCACTTTGATCATAGTCATGATCCAGTCCTGCTGTTTTATGGCACTGTCTGATACTTATTACTGAGATATTTTACCTCGTGTGGGTCGCTCCCCTCGAGTGCCACTCCGGAGTGTGTTACAGACAGACTTTGAGTCCTTGAGACTCCTATCCCCTATCGGTGTTATGCGTTGACCAGCATACCCAATTTGGCAACCACTATTCCCTATCGGTGTCATGCGTTGGCCAGCATACCCGATTTGGCAAACACTATCCCCTATCGGTGTTATGCATTGGCCAGCATACCCGATTTGGCAAGGCACAGCAGGCAGTACCAGTGACACAAGACTGAGTTATTTCAGGCAGGCATGTTTGGTATTGTTGCATACAGTCATTTCATGCTACATGACATTTAGAGGCATACTAGTGGTGGTTTCCCTTTATTCAGCAGTTCTGTTTACAGCTTTACCACTTATTCCTTCTGGCCTCTAGTAGTCCTAGTGGGTGCGTCAGAGTTGAGGTTTTGCCCACTAGGGGAGGCTACTGGTTTATCTGGTAGTTCTCACCCCCATTACTGTTTTTCTCTTTCTTCTCCTTTATTTTGCAGAGTCGTCTGCGGGAGCTGCTAGGCCATCGGCAGCTGATCGAGGTAAGGGGATCGCTGAATAGATAGATCTCCTGGGAGACTGAGAGCTGTAGATAGACGTTGTACCCTTCACTCAGACTGTGGTATTCTCCTTTTATTTTGAGTCTGGCTTTCGCCGACTGGTTGTATTATTTTGGTGAGCTGGGAGATTATTGTACATATCACAGTTTATTTTTAGTCCCAGTATGAGATACTATGTGGTTCTTTCCACTTCAGCTCTGTATTATGCTCTTTTATTGTTTATATTATATCGGAGCAGGTTACCAGCGCTTCGTGTACTCGGGAAATCCCATGTGCACGGCGGATCTGTTGGCGAGCCCCGGGTTCCGGGGCGTGACAGATTAAGTTGGTATCAGAGCTTAGGGATAGGTCAGTTGGGACTTAGGAAACCCTAGGCTTTTGACATACCCTAGGATGATAGGGTACGAGAGACGTGGCAATTTTGCGGAAGTCGTTGTGTTACTTATTTAACTCTTCCAATAAAGGAAGAGGGGTCGACATAGCCTACTTCTGGTAGACTGTTATGTTGGCTGCAGACAACATAAAGTCACAGAAATAGGAGAATGTCTTTGACTTTCGCTAGAATGGGTCGTGTGGGGGTTGGATACTAAGGGTGGTTTCTTGTGGTAGGATGCCTCCGCAACGTAGAATGTTGACGCGTTCGCAGCCTTCTTCCCCTGAGCCCGGAGCCGGAAGAGTCCGAGCAGGGCCAGCAGAGTGAGGTGCAGGAGCTGCAGCTCAGATGGCCCAGATGTCAGAGGCCGTGCGGCGTTAGGAGGAGGCCATGGGTCGGCTGACGCAGATGTTAGAACAGAGGGCGCAGCCTGTTGTTGCACCCCCTGAGAGTTCTCCCGTACCACCCTCCCTGCTGTGGCTTCCCCAGTTGGACCGGTGACCACGGCATCCCCTGTTGCTCAGGGAGCAATCCGGCCATTGACTCCGGCGGAGGAGCAGGAGATTGCTGACAAACTTACTCAGTTCTGTAAGCGGGGACCGCCCAGGTTTTCAGGGCGGAATACCCAGCCGTGGGAGATCGGGACTTGGCTTTCGTCAATGGAGAAGTTATTCCGGGACTTCTTCATTGACCAGAAGTACAGGGTACATATGGCTGTACACTGCTTAGACGGGGACGCTGATGCATGGTGGCGTCGGGTAGAGCCTCTGGAGTTCCAGATCACTCGACAGCTACCCTGGTCAGAGTTCAAGAAGATGATTCTGGATACGTACTTTTCCACGAGTATGAAGAAAAAGCTGGAAGATGATTTGAAGAATCTTCAGCAAGGCGACCGGACAGCATTGGACTACTTTCAGGAGTTCACACGTTACTCAACTGCGTACCTTACGTCGCCAGGGACGGACCGCACCAGGTGGAGCTCTTTGAGTCGGGCCTGCGCCCAGAAATCTATACTCTGGTGCATGCTCAGAGACTACAGACCTTGGAGGAGGCAGCAGAGCATGCCCAGTGGGTTGAGAGGGGAGACCACGTCGTCGCCAGACGTGGGGGCCTGGTCGCTCAAGGCGCAGACAGGAAGCGACCAGCGCAGGACGACGGGGGACAGGCCAGTTCTTGGAGGCCGCCACGGCCTCAGTTTTCCGGCCGTAGGCGTTCTGAGCGGCGAGGGCCTGGGGGATCCCAGAGGCCACCGCAGCATCAGCAGCAACAGCATTCGCATCAGCAGAGATCGCAGTCGCGGCAGCAAGGGCCTCCGCGACAGAGGCAGCAGGCGAGGCAGCCCCAGGCTACGGTTAGGTGCATTTTCTGCCAGGGACAGCATAACTCTGATGCTTGTGATCTGAGGTTTGGCCGCTGTTATCGGTGTGGACAGTCTGGCCACCTCCGAGCTGCCTGCCCATATGCACCATCGACGGCGCCTTCTTCAGCATCTGCTCCTTCTCCGTCTCAGCAACGGTCGACGGCTCAGCGGCCATATGCTCCAGCAAGCTGGCCATCTTCTTCCCATCCCACGGAGTATCGCCCTCCAGCTCAAAGTGGGCGAGTGTATGCTGCACAGGTAGAGGACTCTTCGGCAGCAGATCACGTGGTGGCAGGTATCACCTTACTTTCTGGCATTAGGACTCGTACATTATTTGATACTGGAGCATCGCATTCTTTTATTAGTAAATCATTTGCATCATTACATGGGATAGAGGTAGGACTTTTGCCACGTGCACGAGAGGTTCGGATTCCCGATCACACCTTGCACGTGGAGGAGTGTTGTTGGTCCTGCCCGATGCAAATCGAGTCCTGGATTATGCCAGCTGACCTGTTGGTCCTGAGACAATTGAAGGACTTCGATGTGGTCCTCGGGATGGACTGGCTGGCTCGGTATTTCGCGACTATTGACTGTGCCGCAAGGACGGTCACTTTTAGAGAACCTGGCCAGGAGATGTTGGTATACCGGGGATGTCAGAGTACTTTCTTTGCCTCTATGGTTTCGACTTCCCGAGCGAGGCAGATGATCCATCGAGGATGTGTAGCCTTTTTGGCTAGTGTTGTTGAAGGGCCTACGGCGGCGCCGGGACTCGGGGATATCCCTATTGCCCGCGAGTTCCCGGATGTTTTTTCCCCTGGGCTTACTAGCATGCCGCCAGATAGGGAAATTGAGTTTGTGATTGACGTAGTTCCGGGAACTGCGCCAATCTCAAAGGCTCCGTACCGGATGGCACCGGCTGAGCTGCGAGAGCTTAAGGCGCAACTCCAGGATTTGATGGACAAGGGCTTTATTAGGCCGAGTGTGTCGCCTTGGGGAGCGCCGGTGCTATTCGTGAAAAAGAAGGATGGGTCACTTCGATTGTGTGTGGACTATAGGGAATTAAATAAAGTGACCATCAAAAACAAGTACCCTTTGCCGCGCATCGCTGATCTTTTTGATCAGCTGCAAGGGTCTTGTGTCTTCTCTAAGATAGATTTGCAGTCTGGTTACCACCAGTTGAAGGTGAAGGCCGAGGATATTCCGAAAACGGCATTTAGATCACGGTACGGGCATTATGAATTTACAGTTATGCCTTTTGGGCTAACTAATGCCCCTGCCGCATTCATGGATTTGATGAACCGGATCTTCCGACTATACTTGGATCGATTCGTAGTAGTATTCATTGATGATATCTTGATTTACTCCCGAAGTGATATTGAGCATGAGGAGCACTTAAGGATCGTGCTGCAACTTCTGCAAGAGAAGAAGTTGTATGCCAAGCTGGCAAAGTGCGAGTTTTGGCTTCGGGAGGTAGTCTTCTTGGGCCATGTGATTTCCGCTGCAGGTGTGGCGGTGGACCCAGCGAAGATTGAGGCAGTCCGTGATTGGCCCCGACCGACGACGGTTTCTGAGGTACGTAGCTTTATGGGTTTAGCTGGGTATTACCGTCGGTTTGTGGAAGGCTTTGCGAAGCTCTCCACACCCCTCACTCGCTTGACGCGTAAGGGAGTGAAGTTTATCTGGAGTGAGGACTGTCAAAAGAGCTTTGAGGAGCTAAAGAATAGACTAATGACCGCTCCTATCCTTTCCCTTCCTGTGATGGAAAAGGGATATGTGATCTACAGCGACGCATCACACAGTGGACTCGGTTGTGTGTTGATGCAGGAAGGGAGGGTAATTGCTTATGCATCAAGGCAACTCAAGGATTATGAGAAGAATTACCCTACCCATGACTTGGAGCTCGCTGCCGTGGTTTTTGCACTAAAGCTCTGGCGTCATTATCTATATGGGGAGCATTGTGAAATCTACACCGACCACAAGAGCCTAAAATACCTGTTCACGCAGAAGGAGTTGAATTTGAGGCAACGTAGGTGGTTAGAGCTATTAAAGGATTATGATGTAGATATTCTCTACCACCCAGGCAAGGCTAATGTGGTCGCTGATGCCTTGAGTAGGAGGGCGGTGCAAAGTTTGTCTATGTTAATCACAGACCAGGCACCGCTATTAGAGGAAATGAGACGACTCGAGATAGAGGTTGTGTCCCCTGGGGTCACTGCTAGACTGACATCTTTAGTCTTGCAGCCCACTCTGCTGGACAGGATCAAAGAGAAACAGAGTGAGGACCCCCACTTGGCCAGGATTAGAGATCATATTCCGAGTGATCAGTCAGGGGACTTTACGATAGATGCCTCGGGAATACTGAGGTACAGGAACCGAGCATGTGTGCCAATAGATGTGGAGATTAGAGAACAGATATTGCGAGAGGCCCATTATACACCTTATACCCTACATCCTGGTGGGACTAAGATGTATAAGGACCTCAAGGCACACTTCTGGTGGAAAGGCATGAAAAGGGATATTGGGAGATTTGTGGCGCAGTGTTTAACCTGTCAGCAGGTGAAAGCTGAGCATCGAGTGCCAGCTGGCAAGTTACAAAGTCTCCCAATCCCCGAGTGGAAATGGGACCACATTACAATGGACTTTGTGGTCGGACTACCGAGGGCCCAGGGAGGAGCAGACGCTATCTGGGTAGTTGTTGATAGACTTACCAAGTCGGCGCACTTTCTGCCCATGCAGACTACGTGGCCACTTGAGCGACTAGCCCAGCTATATCTAGATGAGATAGTTAGATTGCATGGAGTCCCCGCCTCCATTGTATCAGATAGAGACCCGAGGTTTGTTTCACGTTTCTGGATGAGTTTGCAGACAACCTTGGGAACTCAGCTTAGGTTCAGTACTGCTTTTCATCCGCAGACGGATGGACAGTCAGAACGGACGATACAAATCCTGGAGGACATGCTGAGGGCTTGTGTCCTGGATTTCGGCGGAGGGTGGATTCGGCATTTATCTTTGGCTGAATTCGCGTACAACAATAGCTTTCAAGCGAGCATTCACATGGCTCCGTTTGAAGCATTGTATGGACGCAAGTGTCGATCACCACTTTATTGGAGTGACGTAGGCGAGAGGCGGACCTTGGGACCAGATGTCTTGATAGAGGCAGAAGAGAAGGTCCGGGTGATTCGAAAGCATCTTCAGACCGCCCAAAGCCGACAGAGGAGTTATGCCGATGTTCGGCGACGAGACCTAGAATTTCAAGTTGGAGATCATGTATTCCTGAAAGTCTCGCCGTCCAAAGGAATCAGGAGATTCGGCATTCGTGGAAAGCTTAGCCCCCGATACATTGGACCCTTTGAGGTATTGGGGCGTATCGGGCCAGTTGCCTACCGACTCGCACTTCCTCCGAGGCTTGCTGGTGTCCATGATGTATTTCATGTTTCTACTTTGAGAAAGTATATCTTCGACCCGTCGCACGTCATCGACTTCACACCGCTTGAGATCAGCGAGGATTTGAGGTATGAGGAGCGCCCACTGCGAATTCTGGATCGAGAGGTGAAAGAATTGCGCAATCGGGCCATTCCCTATGTGAAGATCCAATGGGGCAATCATGACGAGCGCGAGGCTACATGGGAGCTCGAGTCGGAGATGAGGGATGCTCACCCCTACTTATTCGAGACATCGGACTGAGGATTATTGTTTAGTCTCGTTTCGAGGACGAAACTCTTTTTAGTGGGGGAGGATGTGATGATCCGGACTCCCGCAGGAACTGTGCAACATTAAACAGTGACTGTAGGGAGCTTATTCGGTGAAGCAGAGCTTGTAGAATCGAAATTGGACATTTAATATAGACTCTGCGCGAAAATCGGAGCAAATGGAATTTTCCGGGAGCTTTCGGCAAAATTTCGGATGAGAATTTGGCAAAATGGACAGCGGATTTGGACTCAGCGCGCGAAAACGATCGAAATGGTATATTTACTTTATTTTTTCGGCGCAAAATTACTGTTCACGCCGGAACAGTAACTCCGGCCGCCGGAATTACTGTTCCGGCGACCGGCAAGCGGCGGCGGGCGGCGGCGGGCGGCGGCGCAGCGGCGGCACAGCGGCAGAGGGCGGCGGCGCAGGCGCGGGCGGGGGGGCTCGGGTGCGCGGTCCATGGGCCTGGCGTGCACCGGGAGCACCGAACCCTGCATCTGCCACGTGGCAGCTTCCCATTGGCTGGCCGGCTTCTAGAAGCCCACGGGGACTGTGACACGTGGCAAGATCCTATTGGCTGACATCTTCCGGAAGACCCGGCGCGGGGACCGGGCCCGTGCACCACGTGGACACGTGGCAGCTTCTGAGTGGCCCTTGCACCGGCTGTTCCCTGTTTTGTGGACACGTGGCGCGTTTTGGTTGGCCCGTTTCGGTGTTCCCTGTTCGGATCCGATCCTGTGTGGAGCCCCAGCCCATTATAAATAGCAATCCCCACCCCCTCTCATTCCCACCTCGATTTGCGGGCCTTAGAGTGAGAATCAGGGCATGTGCCCTCTACGAAATTTCTTCCTATCTCTCTCTTCTCTCTCTTCTCCAAATCTCAGAATTTTTAGAGTTACAGTTAGTGAGTTATCTGCGACGCGGCGCACTGCGACGGTTTTCTTTTTCGGCCTATTTCCCGTCGCAGTTCCGTCGAAAATTCCCTGTGGGCTAACCAGGAGGAATTTTTGGATGATTTTTGCGACAGCGCGTTCCTAAGAGGTAAGGCTTCGATTTCCGTGTTGATCACTTTGCTCCATTTCGTACTTTTGGCACGATTCCCGAGGCCTCTTTGACCCCCCTTTTTGCTGTGGAAATTTCTGGACAGTGTCAACTTCTCCGATTTTTATCTTGGCGTAGGAGCATCAGATCGAGGCGTTTAAAGAGTCGATTTTGATTTACTCTTCGCGAGGAACGCAACCGTAATTTTTCTGGATTTTTCTGAGCACTATACAGAGGTGAAAAACTCCTCTCTTTTCGTGCTATTTGAAAAATAGCAAAAGCTGTATTTTTATGAATAATATAGTTACACCCTGTGCAATGTGTGTTGCTGTAGGGCACCGTTCTCGGCAGACAGCAGTTCTGGGGGACTGTGGACAGCCAGGAGACTATCTGGGTGTGATTTGAGCTGTTCGAGGTGGGCGGTTGTTGCTTACCTCATTTTTGACAAGCTCACTGGGATTACTGGAACTCCCCTAAAATTCAATTGATAAGAACAATTGGGACAAACTAATATGACAATTGATGAGAACAATTGGGATAAACTAATATGACAAATGATGAGAACCATTGGGACTACTAACAGGACTACTAACAGGACTACTAACAGGACTACTAACAGGACTACTAACAGGACAACTAACAGGACAATTGATGAGAACCGCTGGGACGAACTCTCCTAAAATTTAATATAACCCCACCAATTATATGATGACTTATATTGGGACACTGTGATTGGGACAAAGGCTATAATCTCGCATGCAATAACTTTCATAACAATCAATCTTTTTTATAAATATTTGACACTTTTCTACAGCTTTTAAATAATGGCATGCTTTCTTGCTCATCTAGTTAGCCACTATTTATTGCTACACTATCATCTTGGGAATTGTACATGTTTCATTATTGTCCTGTGCATCCAGAGGCTTGTTGCTCAAGTGTGAGCAGGGGTTTGGGATAGTGTAGTCGAGATTGCATTAGATTATGGATTTGTGGGGTATTGCGGTGACCGCGGACAGTAGGCGGTCGACCAGATATTTATCCTTGCATCAGATTAGGGATGAGTCTGGTCTATTTTGCATCAGCTGAGGATCGGGTTATCCTAGTGGATGGTTTCCCACTTGTTAAGTACTATGGCATCAGATCGGGGTTTTCTTTAGTGGATAGTTTTTCCCACTTTGATCATAGTCATGATCCAGTCCTGCTGTTTTATGGCACTTCTGATACTTATTACTGAGATATTTTACTCGTGTGGGTCGCTCCCCTCGAGTGCCACTCCGGAGTGTGTTACAGACAGACTTTGAGTCCTTGAGACTCCTATCCCCTATCGGTGTTATGCGTTGACCAGCATACCCAATTTGGCAACCACTATTCCCTATCGGTGTCATGCGTTGGCCAGCATACCCGATTTGGCAAACACTATCCCCTATCGGTGTTATGCATTGGCCAGCATACCCGATTTGGCAAGGCACAGCAGGCAGTACCAGTGACACAAGACTGAGTTATTTCAGGCAGGCATGTTTGGTATTGTTGCATACAGTCATTTCATGCTACATGACATTTAGAGGCATACTAGTGGTGGTTTCCCTTTATTCAGCAGTTCTGTTTACAGCTTTACCACTTATTCCTTTCTGGCCTCTAGTAGTCCTAGTGGGTGCGTCAGAGTTGAGGTTTTGCCCACTAGGGGAGGCTACTGGTTTATCTGGTAGTTCTCACCCCCATTACTGTTTTTCTCTTTCTTCTCCTTTATTTTGCAGAGTCGTCTGCGGGAGCTGCTAGGCCATCGGCAGCTGATCGAGGTAAGGGGATCGCTGAATAGATAGATCTCCTGGGAGACTGAGAGCTGTAGATAGACGTTGTACCCTTCACTCAGACTGTGGTATTCTCCTTTTATTTTGAGTCTGGCTTTCGCCGACTGGTTGTATTATTTTGGTGAGCTGGGAGATTATTGTACATATCACAGTTTATTTTTAGTCCCAGTATGAGATACTATGTGGTTCTTCCACTTCAGCTCTGTATTATGCTCTTTTATTGTTTATATTATATCGGAGCAGGTTACCAGCGCTTCGTGTACTCGGGAAATCCCATGTGCACGGCGGATCTGTTGGCGAGCCCGGGTTCCGGGGCGTGACAGCTATTGATAGCACCAGCCCAACTTTGCCACCCATTTTATACCCTTTGGATTGCGTTGAGATTTGTGAAAGCTATTTAATTTTTACTTTTTCTTTTTACTTTTTCTTTTTTCTTTTTTTCATTAAATAGCTTTCACAAATCTCAACGCAATCCAAAGGGTATAAAATGGGTGGCAAAGTTGGGCTGGTGCTATCAATAGCATTCCAGCCCAACTCTATATATATATATATATATATGTATATATATATACATATATATATATATACATATATGTATATATATATATATGTATATATGTATATGTATATATATATATATACATATATGTATATATATATATGTATATATATATATATATATATATATATATATATATATATATATATATGTAGGGCTACTATACTCTTTTGAGTATAAATCTCTTTATATTCATAAGTTTTATGCCCTTGTATATATAGTAGCGCTTATATACTTTCAAAAGTACAAGCCCAAATATGCCTATAATTTTTTTACCATTGATTTTTGTATTAAGATTTGTGCTATTGTAAAGTCAACTAAAGAGAGAGAAAGAGAAAGTATAATAACATGAATTTCAATGCAAATCCAATGGTAAAAAAATCACAAACATATTTGACCTTGTGCTTTTAAAAGTATATAAGCTCTACTCTCTCTCTCTCTCTCTATATATAAAGAGAGAGAGAGAGTGTGTGTGTTAGGCTGGAATATTATTAATAGTACCAAGTCATTGGCGCTATTAGTTTTTAACCCTTGGATTAAAAGATGTGTGGTTGAGATGATAGTGGGCCCCTTGAGTTTAATGGGTGGTTGGAAAAATAGTAAAATCTAACGGGTGAAAATGATCAAAGGGGTTGATCTAAGAGTAGAAAACTTGATAGCACCAATAATTTGGTACTATTAATAATATAATAGCCGGGCTCTCTCTCTCTCTCTCTCTCTCTCTCTCTCTCTCTCTATATATATATATATATATATATATATATATATATATATATATATATATATATATATATATATATATATATATATATATATATATATATATATATATAGAGTTTGGCTATTATGTTTGTACAAGCACCAAGCAATTAGTGCTTTTAAGTTTTCTACCGTTAGATCTAGCTCTTTGATTAATTTCATCCCTAAGATCATTCTTTTGTACCAACCACTCACTTAACCCAAGGGACCAACTATCATCCTAACCATACATTTTTTCATCCAAGGGCTAAAAACCTAACAGCACCAATGACTTGTTACTTTTAAAAGTATAGGAGCTTAATTCTCTTTCTCTCTCTCTCTCTCTCTCTCTCTCTCTCTCTCTCTATATATATATATATATATATATATATATATATATATATATATATATATATATATATATATATATATATATATATATATATATATATATATCATAATTAAATTATTTTGAACAATTTACATAAAAAAATCATCAGTTTTGAGTTTTGGCAAAAGTGGACCAGATTTTTTATTTTTGCAAATTTTGTCTAAATTTATTCATTTTTCTCCTTCTTTTTTTTTTTTTTCTCGTTCTTCTTTTCTCCACTTGTGGTTCGTTTTTCTCCTCTTTTCCTTCCCGAGCTCGCCACCTCACTCCTACACTCTGCGTGACATCCAAGCCACCACTATCCCCGTCGCTACCATGGATCTCGCCGGAGCGCTCAACACCGCGCCTGTGCCCACGCCCACGCCCACACATATCTGATGGGCACAACGTCGCGAGCACGAGCGCAGGCACGATGGGAGCGGGCGCGACTTTGAGGGACGGTGCTCCAATGGAGTTTATGGTGGCGATGAGGGCGGCAACGGAGAAAAAAAATATAGAGAATAGAAAAAAATAAAAATAAAAAATAAAAAATATATTTTTTTTTCTCTTGAGAAGATCATTATGTATTGTCACTGCTACAAGAACCAGAAAAGAAAGAAGAAAAAGATGAATTTGCAATGTTAAGATGAAGTTACACTGTTTCAGAAAAACGTTGCACTATTTGAGAGGAAAGTTGCACTCTTTGGAATAAAAATCGCTCTCTTTAAGACGAAAGTTTCACTCTTCGAGCAAAAGTTTCACCGTTTGAGCGAAAAATATACTATTTGAAACGAAAATTATTTGAAATAAAAATTATACTCTTTGAGTTGAAGGTAGCACTTTTTAGACAAAATTTGCACTGTTTAAGCAAAAATTGCATGCATTCTTTGGAGCCCGAAGTAGACGTCGTTATCACCCTTTCTTTTTCTCTATCTTTCTAACCCTATTGAATCATCATCATCACTATCATCATGGTCTCCATCTCCTCTTCCTCTTCCTCCGAACCATCATTCCGCTCCTTCTCCGCGCCCCGGTCCACAAAAAAAAACAGCAGTTTCCGACCCGATCCTCTTCCGCTCCCTTCTTTCTCAGGCGAGATCAAGTGGTGCACCAACACTGGGTAGCGTGCCTACGGCCGTCACCTCCTCACCGCCGCCCCACTTGGCGCCCGAGCAGTCAAGGAGGTTGCTGACTTTGCCTTCACCCTCACTGCCCGCGGCCAGTCCCGCTGGAGCCATGCCGTTTTCCTTGCCCGCCACAAACCTCTCCTCCTCAAGTCTATCACAGGAAAATTATGTCAGAGCCGCCGCCGCTACCATCCACCCCCTTTGTCTCCGTCTTCGGCTCCGGCTTTTAGGGACGGCGCTCCAGCAGGGTTCATGGAGGCAGCGAGGGTAACGACAACAACAATGGCTTGGATGTCGCACGAGGCGAAGGTCGCGGGGCGTGGGAGCGAGACGACGAATTTGAAAAAGTTGAGCCATCAAATAGTGTAATTTTTAAAGAGTGCAATTTTCGTCTAAAATAGTATAACTTTTATTCAAATAGTACAACTTTCAACCAAATGGTGTAATTTCGTCTTAAAAAATATAATTTTCGCATCAAAAGTATAACTTTTGTCTCAAACGGTTTAGCATTTTTCTGAAACAATATAATTTTATCTTAACAATGCAACTTTATCATCATCATCATCTTATTTTTTCTCTCTGATTCTTAGCTTTTCTTGTAATGACAGTGATAATAATGATCTTTCTATATATATATATATATATATATATATATATATATATATATATATATATAGAGTTGGGCTGGAATGCTATTGATAGCACCAACCCAACTTTGCCACCCATTTTGTAGCCATTGGATCGCATTGAGATCCGTTAGGCTCTTTAATGAAAAAAAAAGAAAAGAAAAAGTAAAAAGAAAAAGTAAAAAGTAAAAAAATTTTCTTTTTAATTAAAGGGCTTGCACGAATCTCAATGCAATTCAATGGCTACAAAATGGGTGGCAAAATTGGGTTGGTGCTATCAATAGCATTCCAGCCCAACTATATATATATATATATGATCTTTTTATTCGGTATTATTCTTTTTTTTTTGGCATGGGCATGAGCGCAGGTGTAGGCACGAGCATGGCGGGAGCGAGCGCGCCGTCAAACATCGGCACTCTGGCATGGCGATGGCGGCGGGAGTGGCAACGACTTAGACATTGTGTGGGCGAGGAATGGGAGGGAGCTGGTAAGCTTAGAAAGAAGAAGAGAAAAAAAAAAAAAAAATAGAAAGACAGAATATATATATATATATATATATATATAGAGAGAGAGAGAGAGAGAGAGAGGAGGTCCGGTTACTTATACTTTTATAAGTAATGTTTGTACTCATAAATTTTCATCCATGTAATGAATGTGAGATAAGAATTATAATTATTTTTGCCGAAATAAATGTGTACTTTTAAAATTTTGCTTATCCCAAAATTCGTTATCGCAATCGCCAAACTAAGCCCCTCTCTTCAACCGCCACCACCACTGCGAGATGCTCTACGTAGCCTCCGCCTCCTCCTCCTCCTCCCCCTCCCTCTCCCTCTCATCTCTCCGTAGAAACCCTAGATACAGGGTTCTCCGCGCCCTGTGCTCCTCCTCCACGCTCAATCCCGACCCAAACCCTTCGCCTCGGCTCCGGAGCAGCCACGCCGGGGCTCGGCTCGAGGAGTCGGTGGAGGTCGGGTCGGGGAGGTCGCGCCTCGACGCTTGGATCGCCTCTCGGATCCGCGGCGTGAGCCGGGCGCGGATCCAGTCGAGCATCCGCTCCGGGCTCGTCGCCGTCAATGGCCGACCCGTCGACAAGGTTCGGGATCCGTATTAGGGTTTTTCGCTGTGGTTTCTACGGGAAATTTAGTGATTTGAGAGCATTAGAGATGAGTAGTTGAATTAATGGCGGATTATTATATATAAATGGGTGCTTTTTAAGAACGTAGATCATGAATAAAAGATTTGATCTGTATGTTACAACCCCCTTTTGTTTCCATTTCGTTCTCAAAGGTATAAATGTATTGAATTTATCTCAATTATCACTCACTTTAAAATTCAAATATGATGTTTATCTTTATAGATTTACTTTGTATATTTTATGTAATTCATACAATGTAACGACCCGGCCCACTAGCAATAATAACTCGTTGGGCCCAAACCACAGCCCAAAATGCTTAAGCCCAGTTATTATTACTAGTGTCCAAGTCTCATATAAACCCAATGACAAATCCATCCACATCCGATGTGGGACTATTGGGGGCGTCACAGACTCCCCCCGTTTAGGCCCGACGTCCTCGTCAGCCCAAACACACACACACAAGCCCAAGATCACCAGGCGATGTGAGACTCGTCTCGCTAGCCCTGTCATCTAGACCCAGACTCAGCCGAGACTCGCCACACACTTCCGGCTGGTTATTGGCTCTGATACCAAATGTAACGACCCGGCCCACTAGCAATAATAACTCGTTGGGCCCAAACCACAGCCCAAAATGCTTAAGCCCAGTTATTATTACTAGTGTCCAAGTCTCATATAAACCCAATGACAAATCCATCCACATCCGATGTGGGACTATTGGGGGCGTCACATACAAACAAAAAATTTATTTAAGTAAGCAGTTTGCTTAAATTTTACATCGAAAGTGTCATAAAATGACTAAAATTTTTTAAAAAATAAAGGTTCAGTACTTAAATCAAAATGGTAAAAGATTAGATAGTCAAACTAAATGAGTAATGATGTAACAGCTGATTTAGTTATTATATTATTATATATAGATGTGACAATTCGTACTGGTTTTGAAATGATATGGCTACTGAATTACTTACAACATCATCAACACATCATTTTTTAAAAGTTAACTGCGATATCATTCCTCTGTTAGAAAAGATAAATAGAAAAGTTGAATACAATTTGGGCCGGATCAAAACAGGCAGTGATGTTCTGCGACTTAATAACAACAAATTGTTGTGACCTAAGAGAAAATAAGTTTGGTGACCAATCTTGTAATCGACTTAATTCTCTAATCTTTTGCAGGTTTCGCATATGATCAAAGGTGGAGACATGGTTAGCTGCACAGTTTCGGAGTTGCAGCCTCTGAGGGCTGAAGCAGAAGATATACCTCTTGATATAGTATTCGAGGATGACCATGTTCTCGTGGTGAACAAACCTGCACATATGGTAAAATATTTTCTTGCATTTACTGCATCAGTAGTATTTGGTTTCTGCTGCCCCACTTTCTTTTGCAAGATAGCTTAATCATGAGATAATATTGTGAATATTCAAATTTCATAGCGCAATATTTGCTGACATTATTATGCTAGACCAAATTTGGTTGTCATAATACGTTGTTTCGTCAGATCTCTATTCATGCCCTAGGGTTATGAATGATGTGTTTTAGAACAGGAGTAGAATTAAGCATGGCGCATTGGAGAATTATTTCTCTACCAGTGAGGAGATATTATTGTGCCACCCAGGCAGATCTGTTCTAGTACAGAATACTGAGTTGTTATTGTTATATTGATAATGGAAATTTTTGATGGAGCTATCAAATTTTAGTGCAATATCACTTCAATCTGAAACTGAAAGTGAATCGCCTGTCAAAGGTACAAGGCTTGAAGTTTCAAAGGAACTTGGGTTTTCAACATGAACTAGCTTTATGGACAGTAAAGAAGTTAGTTCTATGAGAATGATCAATCACTTGCAGGCAGAAAATTAGGGAAAATTTCTCTGAAGAGCGGCAGCTCTGTTAGTACAAGAACATATATATAAGACAGAATAAGTTTTTTGAAGTGGATATGTTTGTAAATATACCCACTTGAAATGTTCAGCTATAAGAAATAAGTGATTCATAACTGATTGCTAACTTATTTACTGGTTTCGTTTAGGTTGTTCACCCAGCACCTGGAAATGCCAATGGAACCTTGGTAAATGCTATTCTTCATCATTGTAGGCTTCCAATGGTTACCTGCGTAAATGATAGTACAATGTCAGAATCGGATGAATTCCTAGATTCTTTTGGCGAGGAGATTGATATCTATCATGCTGATCAATTTTCTTCAGAAGAACTAAGTTCGGAGGTGCGTGAAGCTCTTGCTGATCAATTTTCTTCAGAAGAACTAAGTTCGGATGTACGTGAAGCTCTCGTCCGCCCAGGTATCGTGCACAGACTAGACAAAGGGACAAGCGGACTGCTTGTTGTAGCCAAGGTAAGTAGTCATTGTCATGTTGATAATGGATAGATTTATCATTTACTTCCGGTAGAATCTCCTCCACGACTCTTCTCTCCAGCTGAAGCAGAGGCATCTAATTGGAGCTTCAATTTTTGGGCAGGAAAACTCATTCTAGCTTTCCCACCATAGCAAAAGCCTCCGATATTTGTTAGTTAAACGTTTGGTTTTCGAAAGCTTTTGCTTTTTAAAGTTTTGTTTCAAAATCCAGGCCAAACAGTTAGTAAGAAAAACTGTTTTTTCTATACTAATATCTTAGATGAATATCCAATTTCATGATCATTTTCCCTGCCATAGTCACAATATAATTCGTAACTTGTAATTATTTCCTTTTGATGACAGGACGAGCACTCTCATACCCACTTAGCGGAACAGTTCAAGCAACATACCATCAGTAGAGTATATATCAGTCTTACAACTGGCGTGCCCAATCCATATTCTGCAAGGATTGAGATTCCAATTGCTCGTGATCCCAATAACCGAGTTCGTATGGTTGCTATTTCTGGATCAAATCATAGGCATGCACGTTTTGCTGCTAGTAGGTGATTTATGTTCATCTGTTATGCCTTTCTTGTTTTCCACATAATACTTAAATCTCCATTAGGTAGTTGTGATGTACAAAGACTACAGAAAAATTACAAACAATTATATTCAATTTACCTTTAAAAGTATGGCCGCACCTCTTTAGTTATACCTGCAATTTCTTCGTTGCCCTGTTAAGATACTACATAAAAAGTAAATAAATAAATCGGGTCCTTGTTGCCCTAAACACATCAACTCTGCCTATATCAGGCATCAAAACTTGAGCCTCAGTGTAGGTCTTGAGCCTCAGTGTAGGTAGCTCTGGCCGCCGCATCACAAGTTTGGTGGCTTATCCCTGCGCATGGATCTAATTTGTAACAACCAGATTGGAAACTTCACTAGTAATTTGGAGTGAATTTTACTTTCTATGGGCATAATTCAGATGTTGACTTGCTAATCGTGTCAGGTACGAAGTGATCGAGGTTCTTGCCGGTGGTAGATCTGCACTTGTGAAGTGGAGATTAGAGACCGGGCGGACTCACCAGGTACCATAAGTTCTTACATAGCCCCCTAAATGCAAAAGGGTAAACTACTAATTACAGAAATTGCTTTGTAATTATTGCCTCTTAACTCATGTCAAATCTTGCATTGATGCTGTAAAATTTTCGAAATTGCATTGCAATTTTGAAATGTTTTAGAACCAATATTAATCTTACTACCTTCAAAATGCAAAAAGAAAAGAGTAATGATTCTCCTGTTTATTCATTTTGTAAGCACTAATCATAACATTATACTTCTCAAACTGGAAATCTTTCTGTTCGGAAAAACCAGTTATCTAGTACTTCGCTATATCTGTCTAATGAAGTTTTTCCTGCATTATTTGCATTGCCTTCCTGAAGTAGATTCGAGCACACGCAAAGTACTTGGGAGTTCCCCTTCTGGGCGACGAAGTGTATGGAGGCACCAAAAGCATGGCCTTGTCACTGCTAAAGCCTAGAACTCCTTCGAGTCGCCACGGCCATCTTTCACACATGATATCTAAGTTAGATAGACCATGCCTCCACGCTTTGTCTCTTGGGTAAGAACAGCCCCACCACACATTTCATTATGATGCCTCCTGCTTCAATAATTTCAATCAACATTTTTATGCTTCCACTTGCAGATTCAAACATCCCCACACGGGAGAATTCCTAAAATTCTCGTGCCCTCCACCTGATGACTTTTCTGAAGTAGTCGATCTGCTTCGAAACATAAACACATCCGCGTGCTATAAACGCGAGACTGAAGTTAAAAAGAAAGTTTACCGATGCAACTACATGTAAGTTAAAGAAAGGAAGAGGGAATCGTATCCGAGGCAACTATAAGAAAAATCATAAGCTCATCGAAGTTGCTGAGATGCAGATTCGTGCTTTTGATGTCACAGCACAAGAAGAAAGCCAATGCAGAAGAAACAGTACTTGCACTCTGAGAAACTCCTCTTGTTATTTTGCTTGCAATTCTTGTATTTAACATGCTTATATAATGATGAAATACTCATTTCCGGTACATGGCCGAGAAAAACAGTAGCGTGCTGCAACTGAAATTAAGATTTAGGTTCCGGAATTGTAAATTGATTGCGTTATGTACGGCGAGAAGAATGTACGATGAAAAATTATTCTGTTACAATATATGTTTTACAGTCTCATCTAAAAATACACAAGTATATTTTGATATGCTTTCCTTTCAACTCTATTTTGTCTGCCCCTTCAGAAGGCTAAAATTCCATATTGGCTTTAGATACAACAGCACTGGCCATTGCCCTATTAAATTTTGGTTGTTTGTTCCATGTTTTGTACCAGTATGAGGATGAAAAACTAGTATATCTTTCGCCTCTATTATATCTATGCAAATCTGTCTCAATTGCTGCTAGATTATCAGTATTTTAAAGCCAAACTTTGTAATCTCACACAATCAGCATATATAAAGGCTCTGATTGGAAGTGTGCGGGTAGATTGCGTTACATACAGTAAAAAAATACGATAAAAAAATAAAATTATATTTGTTTTTGTACATAACCTCATGTTAGGACTCAAAAATACAGAAGCACGCCTCTATATGCCTTCACCCTAAAAAATACAGAAGCATGTCTCTAATACCAAACAGATCCCAAGATACATTGGGCTTATTTTGCTGGAAAAGTACACGAGGTATGGGGGTAATTTTCTGAGCTATTTCATGCTGAAACTTTCCTTAGTTTCTGCAATTGAGCCACCCCAAAACGGAAAAAGGAAAAGGAAAAGGCAGCAGAAGCATGCAAATAAAACCACAAGATCCTGACTTATAAATCTGCATCAATTACTATATTATATGCCATAATCTAAAGTGCCAGACCAGCTAGTGGAAGGTGGATATTAGAAACTCAGGATGAGGACTAGCAGTTGCCAAGCTTAAATTTGGGGGTGGTATTTTGATTCCAGATCAGAATATATAAATGAATATAACCAAAGCACAAAAAAGAAAACCATCATTCCTGTGAAGATGAAGAAACAAAACTGAACTAAATTATCAGATCAGCCAGCTGGCGATGTTCTTGTAACAGGCGGGAGCTGGACAGAGCGGAGGTCTCCGGGATACGGAGACCAAAGCCCTAATCCTCCCCTACTCTCCTTTAATCCGGTATTGTTTCCTTTAAATTCGTCGAGGGATTTAACCCACTCTACAACAGAAGAATGCTCCCTAGTGTGTCTATGCAATATAAAGAGAGAATTGTACTCGCAGTTCGGAAACATGAAAAATCTGAATGCATCCCCTAACCTATACACGACATACCCGAAGCTAAGCTGATCCCGAGGTGTGAAGAGGTTCACCTCGTTGAACCAGAGGCAGCTGAACAGGTTGTTCACCGCTGTGTGCTCTCGAATCAGTACTGCCCCCTCCGGTACATCTGCATTTAGTTATAGTTTGGGCTTTTATTAGCAAAATGCAGTAGTATGGGGTTGCTATTATCATTGCTTATGATTAAAAATAATAATAATAATAATAAAAGGTATCTAGCATATTCAGGAGTGTTGAGTGTAAAATTATTAGAAAACTGCTCTCAACTAGCTTAAGCTTTTAGAGAAAAATGGTGCTCGCATAATTAACAGGTACTGACTTCAAGTCGTATCAAATTCCTTGTCTCATTTTGATTTTCTCTGGGGCTTACCACAAGTCATAATGAATACAAAATTCTTAAAACATCAATCTCTAGCAGCTTAAGCTCGAAGAGAAATATGGTTCTTTCACAAGCAGCTTGACCTAATTCAATGCATGTATTTCTCCTAGTAGTATATAAAGTGGTGTATAAAGTCGTCTATGACAAGTTGAAGGAATATTAATATGCAATTACTTCTATAAAAATATTCAGTTACTTGAGTATGTAACTACTGCTTGGCGCGACCTCATCTATACAATAAATTGAGACTGAAGCTTACCACTGGCGGTCCCTTTTCGTGGGCTCCATGGTTCCATCCCCTCGTAACGATAAATTTTCATGTGAAGGTCAATTAGTGGCCGAGCATATCGTTTTCTGCGCTTGATAGCATCAGCCTCCTCATAAATACTCTTATGATGTTTATGACGAGCAACAGCAAATGTGTGCTTTGCCTGCCAAAGGTATCTGCCACAACATAAGCTGTTAGAGATACATTTCTATTTGGGGCATTTACTTACACAGCCCCTGCAAAACCCTGCAAACTCATCCTATTTTACACATATATCTCCATAAAATCTAAATAATACATACCCCTCGAAACAGCAAATTGCACAAAATGTATTGTTATTTTAGATGGGGAGTCATCTAAATCATGGAAGTTGGCTTCATACTAGCAAGGGTTGTTTAAAGAGCTATTTTTTTCGGTGAGTACAAGGGTGCATAATGAATTATGATTATGAAATAGATTTTGCACGTATATAAAAAGTAATCTCTCTTTACATTATTATGTGGATCAGAATAGTTCAAAATGGTTCTTTAACACGGAAAACTAACCTTTCAAGAACAAGCAAGGGATCGACAATGAGCTCCATTTTGCCATCAATCCAAATGCTATACTGAGCTTGAGGAAATAATCTGTGAGTTAATATCTTTGGGACTTTCCCATTCCTTCGAGGTTCATCATACGGCTGGTTATGTAAGGTTACAAGGCGCCAAATGCCAACCCATTTGCCTCCTTCGCTGTCTTCTCTGACACTTGTATTTTGTTTTATGAAATCGAGGGATACCTCATCCACCACCATTAGAAAGCAGAAGAGCTTCTGGGAACGAAGGCTTATGTTCGACGGTTGATGGGGGATATCATAACCATCAAAAATGCCAGAGGCAACTACAAATCTACATTTACGTGTGTATTTTACATCTACGTCATCCATTTCTGCACCACCATTTTTCATGAACCCACAATGTACCTAAAGAGAACAGCAGGAGAAAGCAAACCATCTTTAAGTAATACAACAAGAGAAATGTTAAATATTACTGTGGTAACAACACAGCACGGAAAGCTTATATAGCACGTAATTCAAAAGTGCTTAACAACATGAGCTTCAAAGTTAATGCATTACATGCAATGTATAGCTATTCAAAAAGTTCCCTGAAACAATCTTGTAAAATTAACTCATTATATTCCATTAGCCAGGTAAGTTAGTTTCTCTTAGACTAACATACCATATATAGGTGTCCCAAAATGTTACCCGTCACAATCATTTAGCAAATCAATATAGGCTAGCGATTTTCCTACAAACAAATAATCAATGGTGACAATTGAAACATGTAAGCTGTTGACTGGTTCAGCGAGGTGGAAATTTTACATGACACAGCAAGAGCACGCAACCTCAGAAAAACATACTTGAGAGAGAAAGGGACAGACAATTCTACAGATATCAAGGTTGTTCAACAGGTATGAGGCGATGTATGAGTAAATAAGGTCCCAAACTAACAAGACTTGGATGTATTACGCAGATAGTAAAATCATATCAGCACACATATATCACAAGATGTCTACCTTCATAGTGGTATTTAAGTTAAAACTCTCCTCTCTCTGTTTCCAGCTTTGATGTCCTCCGAACAGTGGAGAGTTCTTGGCTTTTGAATCTCCATGCTCATCAACCGATATATACGACAAACTTTTTATAATATTATCAGGCGTTCTCTCTGGAATGACAATGGCATCTGGATCATCCGCAAGAGGTATTGAGCAACCTATTGGCATGCAACAATAGTTAGAAAAAGGAGCTACTGAACATGTTTTTCATAGTTTGTACAGAAATAGCCTTACGATGAAGTGGTTTTGGTGCGAGTCCCATAGTGTCTAACATGAGAAGCACTTTGCTGTCTTTGCTACAAAGAGCTGCAGACATATGATGGCAAATCATGTCATTTAGCATTTTAATCAACAAATCAGGAAAGGAATATGAACTAAAAAGCTCTATTTGATTTAAAGGATCGCAAAAAAAGATATGACTTGATAGAATATGCTTATTCCGCTCGCAATTTGGCACGAATCAATCAGCATTAAAAAGAAAACAAGAAAACAATAATGTGAGATGCATTACTTCAATGGATAATACAAATCAAATAATAGGTGGCAAATAACTTAGTTTTCAGCGAAACACAAACATATGTAAATATATGCAAGCGTAAAATCGTATCTTAACCAAACTGGTGTGATTTGTACCGCGTGTTATCATTTACAGAAACAAACAGAGTATTTTCCTATGGTATTTTCTCAGTGCGAGCGGAGCATAAGTAAACCTACATAAAGAAAGCTTCTTTCTTTTTTTCTTTTTTTTTCTTTTTAAGGAAATTACATAAAAATAAATATAGCTGATCCAAGAACAAGAAAAAAGAAAAGTTGGAGCCTTTTTTTTAGGTACCTGAGAGGAAGCTGATAGAAGAGTGGCAAGACCACAAATGGAACAGCAATGCGCCGAGTATGAGCAACACCCAGACAATGGCGGAGACGAACACCAATCGAATGAAGCCCCTCCTCCAAACCATCCTCAATGGATCTTGCGAAACCCTCCCCGGAGAAAAGATACCACCTTCATCACCTGAATCAAAAAGAAAAAAGCAAACCCTTCAGATCCCAAACCCTAAAACCCCCAACAACAGCGCAACTTCATCGGCTCCTCTTTACCTTTGCTCGGATCGCTCCGATCCGCTCTCCGAGACGCTCTCAGCGACAGCGAGCGTTGCTGCGCCTCCCCCTCCATCGTTAGCGATCGCATTCCATTCTCTGGTGAGGATCGAAGCAAAACTACATGAATTTGGATCAAATCGAAGGGGACGATTGATTACGAGAGAGATGTGGCGAATGTTTTACCTTGTTTCGACCGCAAAGGAGGGATCTCGATCGAAAAATCGAAGGGTTTCCTGCGCCGATCCACGAAGAAGTTAGGGTTTTGTGGTGATTGCTCGGTGGAGGAGGTATTCGATTCGAAGCAGTGATAATGGTGGAGAGAATAAGTAGCAGTGGAGGGAATAATAATAATAATAATAATAATAATAATAAGAGAGAGAAAAAGGAGAATAAAATAGATCTGGGAAGAGAGAGAGAGAGAGAGAGAGAGAGAGAGAGAGAGAGAGAGATGATTTGAGGTTCGATTCATGAAATGGGTTTGGACTCGGACTTGGATGGGAGTTAGTGTGGCCAAACAAGCTTTGCCCGAGTCCGATAAGAGATTGTTGGGTGAAAAAATATTCTCATTTCGTTGGGATATAAATAAGAACGCTTTATTCCTGCTCAGTTGGATAAAAATTTAATTATTTTTTTAAAAAAAAATAAATTTAATTAGTTACTGCTAGATAATTTAAATATTAATTAATAAAATAATTAATAATAAATATTATTAATTAATAATTTAATTAACTATAAATAATCTAATAAATTAATGATCCAAGTAGTTAATAATTAAATAGTTAGATAATTAATTAATAAAATAATTAAATTAGTCAAACTATTAAATTAATTAAAAAAAATTAATATAATAATAATTAAAATACTTATTTTTAATTAAGTTTGTTTCGTAAAAAAAGAAAAAAAAAATGGAACAATAATTTTATAATTATACTAATTTGTTTAAAGAATATATGAATTATTGTTTCTATCCAACTCTATTTATGTTTGGAGAATAATATTGGAACAATATTATTTTGGTTTCTCTCCTAATTAATAATATTTGGAGAGAAATCAAAATAACAATGTTGTAAAAAAAATAAATAAATAAAAACTCCAAATGGCCCATATTTTATGATGCCGGGTGCATATCACTACAAAATTATTAAAACTAGTTAAATATCCGCGTTTCGCTGCGGTAATTTAAAAATAATTAGATATTAAACATAATTTATTAAATTTAAAAATTAAAAATAGCTTATAATTAGTTTTTTAGAAAAATATATAAACAATTATTATATTTAAAAGATAGAAAAAATTAGATATACTATATTTAATTTAAAGTTTCTTTGAAGGATTACAAAGATTTTATACAATCTTACAAAATATGTCAATATATTTTGAAAAGCCAGAAATATAAAATTTCGACAATATTTTTGAGAATTACTAAATATCACTTTATCTAACAAAGTATCCTTCATTGAAATTTAAATACTTTATAGTTTAAAATTATAAAAAAAAATGGAAATACTAAATATTAAACTAAGTATTAAAGATTAAACAGCATATATTATATACAGCACACAAATATTATATTAGTAAATTATTTGTAGTATATAATGCTTCATCTTGTCTCTCTATCAGAACGTTCTTCTTCATCGAACCTACAATTAATGTAAAAAATTTAATATTATAAATAAATTATAATTATATATATATATAATCATAAATAAATAATTAAGAAAAGTAATTTAGATTAGATATCTTACGTAAGGCGAAGTTTTTTACGATGATGTATTTCAGATATATCATCGACAAAATGTCTTCAGCTGATCATAAAAATATTTACTAAAGTTAAAAAAGTGAAAAAAAATATATATTTATACAAATTTATCAAAAATATTACTTAATATAAATGATAGCAAAAATACCTAGAAGAAATTTCTACATCTGGTGGTGTTTCTGTAAATAAATCTCTGTTAATTTCTTTGTGAGACTGCAGTTGTTCTTCATATTTGATGAGCAAATTTTTTTCTATAGGAGACTTCCCTTTGTAATCCCCTTTGACATTACAATTAATAGGGAAATCCACTAATAGCTTTAATTACAGAAGGAAAAATATGCTAGGTAAAAGAATCTGGCATATTTTTCAATACATAATTATTATGAATATACAAACATCACTTTCAAATTTAGTGGTATGATAGAATATCTCCAAAGGTCACATCAGTTAAAAGTAGTAATTATAATCTGGAATGACTAATGAATATATATATATAATAGCATGCAAATCTCCAAATAGAATCTACTAATAATTATGATAGTAATCTGCTAATATTATATCATTTTATAAAATAGATATATATTATCTATAGAATTTAATATGATGATAGCAAATGATAGCAAATCTTATTAATAGATTTGCATCATGATATAGATCCTAAAAGAATCTGGCACAATCTTGAAAACAATATGATAGGAAATATTCTAATATCACACTAAATCTAAATCTAAAATCCGAAATCTCCAGTAGTCACATCACCCACAAAGTAAATCTTGTAATATTACAAAGAGGATTTAGTAATTATAAAATTCAGGGAAATATTCTAATATCACATCAAACTAAAGTCTAATAATTATGAATAAACAAACATCACTTTCAAAAATCTTCAATGGTCACATAAATCTCAAAGCGAATCTTAGTGACATGATAGGAAATCTTCAGTTGTCACATCAATTTAAAAGCAAATCTTGTAGTATTACAAAGAAAATTTAGTAATTATGAAATTGCATAGTTGGAATAATTCCGAAAATTAATAAATATAAGATCAAATCAGTTAATAATAATAATTTAAAAGTTAGCTTAGTATGTTATGTGAAAGAATCTGGCACATTCTTCAATACATAATTTAGGAGACCACTTCCAAATTTTTGGGTTATGATAGGAGATCTTCAGGTGCCACATGAATTTTGGGAAGAGGAAAAGAGTATCAAAATCTGTTGTAAATATTTGGAGAATAACTATTTTTAGGAAAACGAAATTGAATCATATATTTAATATGATAGCAAATCTACTGTAATCTAATAAAACTATACAAATCTGTTTAAAATCTTTGAGAAATCATTATTTTTAGAAAAAAAAGATATCAGTCAAATAAAATCATATATTTAAATATTATATTTAACATCAATGAAATCAAATTATATATATTTAATTTAATAACAAATTTACTATAATCTAACAAAATCAAAATTTTTGGGGAATGATCAATTTTAGAAAAACAGCATTAATCAAATCAAATCATATATTTAAATATTATATTTAAATATTAATGTTACAAAATTTTATCTTATATTATATATAACATATTTATTGCAAAATATTAATTGATAAAACTTAACTGATATAAAATAATACATATTAGATATTTAACTAATTTATTCCTACACCTTAGGTGATATATAATAATATTTTAATGTAACTATTAATTTCACCAAATCTTTTATATACTTATACACTTATATATAATAAAAGAATCTGGCACATTTTTCAATATATAATTATGAATATACAAACATCACTTTCAAATTTAGTGGTATGATAGAATATCTCCAGAGGTCACATGAGTTAAAAGTAGTAATTATAATCTGGAATGACTAATGAATATATATATAATAGCATGCAAATCTCCAAATAGAATCTACTAATAATTATGATAGTAATCTGCTAATATTATATCATTTTATAAAATAGATATATATTATCTATAGAATTTAATAGGATGATAGCAAATGATAGCAAATCTTATTAGTAGATTTGCATCATGATATAGATCCTAAAAGAATCTGTCACAATCTTCAAAACAATATGATAGGAAAGGAAAATGCTGTGTGTACACCCCTTTCGGGGTGTACATCATACACCCCACCCATCTAAGGGTGGGGGTGTGATGATGGGTCACTCGATGTGACCCGTAAAAAATATCGCCACCATTAAAATGGTGGAGGTGTATGATGTACACCCCTTCGGGGTGTACATGTAGCATTGCTCGATAGGAAATATTCTAATATTACACTAAATCTAAATCTAAAATCCGAAATCTCCAGTAGTCACATCACCCACAAAGTAAATCTTGTAATATTACAAAGAGGATTTAGTAATTATGAAATTCAGGAAAATATTCTAATATCACATCAAACTAAAGTCTAATAATTATGAATAAACAAACATCACTTTCAAAAATCTTCAATGATCACATCAATCTCAAAGCAAATCTTAGTGACATAATAGGAAATCTTCAGTTGTCACATCAATCTAAAAAAAATCTTGTAGTATTACAAAGAAAATTTAGTAATTATGAAATCGCATAGTTGGAATAATTCCGGAAATTAATAAATATAAGATCAAATCAGTTAATAATAATAATTTAAAAGTTAGCTTGGTATGTTATGTGAAAGAATCTGACACATTTTTCAATACATAATTTAGGAGATCACTTCCAAATTTTTGGGTTATGATGGAAGATCTTCAGGTGCCACATGAATTTTGGGAAGAGGAAAATGACACTTATGATAGCAAAATCTATCATAATGTAACAAAACTGTCAAAATCTGTTGTAAATATTTGGAGAATAACCATTTTTAGGAAAAGGAAATCGAATCATATATTTATTATGATAGCAAATCTACTGTAATCTAATAAAACTATACAAATCTGTTTAAAATCTTTGAGGAATCATTATTTTTAGAAAAAAAAAATATCAGTCAAATAAAATCATATATTTAAATATTATATTTAACATCAATGAAATCAAATTATATATATTTAATTTAATAACAAATTTACTATAATCTAACAAAATTAAAATTTTTGGGGAATGATCATTTTTAGAAAAACAGCATTAATCAAATCAAATCATATATTTAAATATTAATGTTACAAAATTTTATCTTATATTATATATAATATATTTATTGCAAAATATTAATTGATAAAACTTAACTGATATAAAACAATACATATTAGATATTTAACTAATTTATTCCTACACCTTAGGTGATATATAATAATATTTTAATGTAACTATTAATTTACTAATTTATTCCTACACCTTAGGTGATATACAATAATATTTTAATGTAACTATTAATTTCACCAAATCTTTTATATACTTATACACTTATATATAATATAATATAACAAAACTGTTCAAATTTATTCAAAATCTTTGGGAAATGATCATTTTTAGAAAAACGACATCAGTAGGATCAAATCATATATTTAATTTAAATATTCAATAAAATATTAATCTTACAAAATTTTATCTTATATTACAAAATTTTACATATTTGATATATAATAATAATATTTTAATTACTGATATTTAACTACAAATCACATATTTAACTATTAATTATTATTACCATGTCAATTTGTGGAAATCGATAAATTTTAGGAAAAAAAAGATAGAGTAACTACAATAGAAAATCTTGTAAAATATACAAATATCTGGTACAGAAAAAAAGAGTACTTATGATATAATTTGTCAAAATCAAAAAATTTGTCATAATTTGAGAAAATAAATTAATTAATCAAATTAAATATTTAAATATTATCTTTATTAAAAACCCTGCCATAATTAATTATAACTATAATAAAAAATTTCATTGATGTGATGTTCCCAAAAATTTTCTATTGGGAACATCACATAATTTAAACCATAATTATAATATATATTTTTATTTGATGCAGTAATTCTCAAAAAAATTTTATTGATGTTTAAAATATATTATACTATATATTATACTATATGTAATATTTTCTATTGGGAACATCACATTAATGTGATGTTTTCAAGAAATTTTCTATTACATATTATATATATATATATATATATATATATATATATATATATATATATATATATATATATATATATATATATATATATATATATATATATATATATATAGATATATATATTAAACCATAATTTAAAATAAAATCTGCTCAAAATTTTTAAAAAATTATTATTTTTTTTGAGAACATCACAACAATAAAATGATATATTTAAATACGTAAATCTAATTTGATATAAAATAATTATCTAATCTTATATGTATAATAATATTTGTATATTTTTTTTAAAATAATTATCTAATCTTAATTGAAATTTCCATAATTAATTTTATTTGACAAAGATATAAATCTTGACTAATATAAAATATTTATCCAATCTTATGTATAATATTTTATATTTTTATTTTTAAATTATAATCGAAATTTCTATAATTAACTTCATCTTAAAATATATATATATATATATATATATATATATATATATATATATATATATATATATATATATATATATATATATATATATATATTAGGAACAGAGAGTAGTTATTATAGCAAATTCGTTATAATCTAATAAATAACTTGATACAATCTAAAACATTTAAAATAGCTGTAACCATAAAAATAACAAATAATTTCTTATCATACTCAATGTTAGTAGGAAATCGTGAAAGTGAAACATCACATACGTATGCAAGGCGGGAGGAGGAGGAGGGCGGAGAAGGGGACGTTGCCGCTGCTGGAGGCGGTGGAGCGGTCGCAGAACGGCGCTGTGCTGCAGATAATCAAAAATATTTAAAAAAAAACAAAAAAAAAATTAATCCCAAATGGAGCTGCATTTGATTGAACCGTGTTTTTTTTTAAAAAAATAAAAATAAAAAAAAAGAAAAAAATAAAAAGTGAGTGAGTACCGATGCATGGGGGTGATCAATAATTAGAAGATTAATTAAAAAGGGGGAGTTGGCTAATTAATAAGAAAAGTACTCATGCATTGGGCGAAATCTCCTAATACATTTCTTTTCTTCATCTCTGTTATACGCACCGGAACCCAAAATCAAACATTTCTTCACAAAAAAGCATCATTTGACAGCACAGGAACAGTACTAATTAAAGCAAAATCTTTGTGAGGCATTCAATCAAACATTTGATAGGCATGAAACAAAACACATAATTTTTTCTTATTTATTTTTGTTCTCAGATCTGAACCTATTAAAGAGTACAAATCCTAATTTAAGACAAAAACAATCATTAAACCAACAGTTGATATGCAAAATTGAATTGTATTACAAACTAAACAGGAGATTAAGAAAGAGGAAAAAAAAAATAAAAAAAACAAATATCATATGGAAAAGGGGCGTCAAAACCTCACCTATTTTAGCATGCGCGCGTGCCGCTCGCATGCCGGGCGGTTGCTGCCGCTCGCACGCGCTTTGTCACGCCCCGGGGTCGAAACTGCGACCAGGGCTCGCCAACAGATCCGCCGCCCATACGGTGAACCCCGTATAGACGAAGCGTCTACCTGCAAAAGAAAGATGCTATACTAAACAGATATCAGAGCTGGAAATAACTGCTAAAAATAAAATATATACAACTCCAAGTCCTCACCACAAGTACAAAAGTCGCTCAACTCTGAAATAAAAGTACAACTCTACACCTCACTACAAGGTCTCTCAACAAGTAACTCTCAAAATATAAAAGGGGTACATCTACTCTCAGGACAACGACTGGTAGGGATCTAGCTCGTGACTCCCTCACATCGATCCGAAGAAGCAGCAACTGGAGCAGCAGAAACAGGAGCAGACGTCCCTAGGGAAAAATACACCACGACGGTGTGAGAACTACATCCCACAGTAGTTCTCAGTGGGTGCCGTCAACAAGCCCAACGGTCTGCCCACTAAGTCTACTAGAGGCATAAGGTAATAAATGAAATACTGAAGGAAAGAGCCGGAAATGAATAACTCTACAGCTACTATGCCCCTATCTAGATGCTCAAAAAGTGGAACAGATGGAAAACATGATGCATCTACTAACTCTCAGGTGTAGTAACCCAATCTAATAATGACTGCCACACAGGGTCCAGTCAAACCAGCGACCACCTACTGCCGCACATCCTCAACAGGACGGGTCTACCGTAGGGTGTCCGTGACTGCCACATCTGGGCCAGCCAGAGGGACGGCGTCGACAAGTCACGATAGAAGAACTCAATCTCACGCCGGTTACAACAACCCGGTCTAAAGCTCAATTTCAACGCCGGTTACAACTACCCGGTCTAAAGCTCAATCTCGACGCCGGTTACAACAACCCGGTCTCGCCTACTCCGGAGTGGCACTCGAGGGGAGCGACCCGCTCGAGTCCATAAGTAACCCATGTCCAACAGCTCTGTCATGCATCTCAGTCAATCAGGCAAAAGTCGACACTATGCTCAAAGTGGAGACTCACTCAATCCACGATACAAAAACCCAGCCCCAACTGATGTATAACACTAATCGGTCAAACCGCCCGCAGTTCGCGGTTACCGAAATATTAACCCGAGTCGATAATCTGGTGCAATCCCACTCGACTCAACAATGTAGCTATGCTATCCCCCCATCCCTGCTCTCTAACCCGAGCAACAAGGAACACTCGACAGTCGGGACCGCTGTCAACCCAACGGCTCCCTAAAACAGGCATCACTGACAGGATAACTCCACAACAGAAACAATAAAGGGTCCGGGAACCCCGGAAGACTAGAACCTACAACCCTAATCAAACAAGAACAGGCTCTAGGCATAGCCTCTCGTTGTTCTCGTCCCAAAGGAAAAAGGGCAGACCTTGGAACCCAGACCACTCGAATCATCTCGGGTGGTTAAATTTATCGAAAAAAGTGATATTTCTTATTGAAAGCCATTTGATCTGAAAGAAATCCATATTTAATGATTTTTAGTTCTTTTTAGGAAAACGATTGAAAACAAGTTTTATATCCAAGCCTCGTAGAGCTAATGCCTTTGTCCAATCAAACAAGAACAGACTCGGCGACTCTACGATGCTCGGAAGAAAACATTGGTTAACTAAAATCATGTGCGTGTCCAAAAATAGTTCTGGGTTCAAGGTCCTGCTATCACTGGTACAAGCTGCCACTGACACAGTGGCGACAAATAAACAAGAAACCATAACATCTCGGGACCGCCGTCTACCAAACGGCTCCCGCCACATATGAACGATCAACTATATCTACCAGACTCCACTCTGCTCCCAAGCACGAGTGCAAGAATGCATCCCACACTAAAAGAAACCCGACCACTCGGCCCACTACCCGGGCGAGTAAAACACTATGTCCAGGAAAGAAAAGAAGTGTGGATGTCTAAAGCAGTATGAACCTAGCCCAAGTTGAAGTTTTCTACAGTCTGGCTGCACATGCTGCATATGACGGGGGTGCTAGGTCAAATTCCAAGATAATAATAACAATTTCACAGAGTAGGAACAAGAGATCGCATGATCATCATATAACTCTAGAATCAACAGCTATCACATTCTAGCATGCTACATAGGAATATCACTATTATGCATGGTCTACTATAGCAGATTTAATGCACATTCCATCATTCTTGGAGACAGGGCCACCCACCTGAAGGTGCACAACTGTCCAGGGTCGCACAGTTAATAAAGCCCAGAAATAGATATACCAGCAAAATCACCGTGCCCACAGTACCAAAGTAGTGTTTACAGCATCCTGGGTACAAAATACCTCCAAAAATTACACTTAATTCCACTAAATTCCACAATTTAACAATTTGCGATGAACAGTCTTATTTCTGTGAAATTTTCACCTGTAAAACAGCCTCCAAAAATTCCAGTAAAAATATGATGGCGATCCTCGCGTCAATACCTTCGAAACGGATACCTGTACGTCCAAAACCGAGTTCGGTAGGTCAAGATATAAATTCGGCAAGGTGGTGCACTCAAACAATTTCTGCATAAAAAACTGTAGCACTGTACACAGGGAAACAGGGATTTTCACCTCCAAATAAATCTCTGAAAAATCCAAGAAAAATACGAGCGCGTTCCTTGCGATCTGTAGATGAAAAAGTTGTATAAGCACGTTTCCGTCTGACGCTCGTGCGCGAAGATAACGCCAAAACACTCCGATGCTGCCCCAAAATTCCTCACAGAAAAAGGGTCACAATGGCACCTCGGGATCCGTGCCAAACACTCAGAACGGAAAAGCGCGATCAATAAGAAAGATGAAGCCTTACTTCTTAGGAGTAAGTCAGCGCAAGAATCACTAAAAAATGAGGTCAGGGTAACCCAGGGGGAATTTCACACCGATCTGCGACGAAGAAGAACACCGAAGATGAAACGTCGCTCCGCGCCGTAAAATCTGGAACCTCGGGATGCGTGCTCCTAAAAATCCTAAAACTCTGCAGGAAGATCGAGCACTCGGAGGTCTACAACTTTCCTAAAGGGTGCAAGGGTTGGGGAGCTCGGGAAGGTGGAGAAAAACCGAGGTGAAGGCAGCTCGGGTTCAAAAAATTAAGCCAACCAAACAAAACAATTGGAGAAATGCCATCCATGTCCCGGAATTTTCTCGGTGCGCCTGGACCACGTGAGCCACCCACTCACAAGCCGACACGTGGCGCCGAACAGCAAACAGGGAAGTCGGCCACTCCGCCGGCGACACGTGGCAGCCGCGGGCGCCGCCACGTGGCCCGCCGTGCGCGGGAACAGCGCGTCAAAGCGCGCCCGCGTGCGCGCACGCCGCGCTGTCGGGCGCAGATCCCGAGGCCACCGCACTGCACTCCGTGGACCGAGCGCGCTAGACCGCACCAATCCAGAACCGCCACGTGTCCACCCCGGTCCACCGTGCACCCGACCCACAGCATGGACCGCGCGCACCAAGACCGGCCAATGCCATCACGCCACGTGGCATGACCACGGTCCACCGTGCACCCCGCCAAGGCCCATGGACCGTGCCTGCTGCGCCGGCCAACCGGAGCGCGCCACGTGGCCAGCGCCCGGTGCACGCCTCCCGTGGTGGACCGCGCGCCTGCGTTGTCGCCCGCCGCCACCGCCGCCGTTCCGGCCGCCGGAACAGTAACCCTAAGCCTCGAAATTCGTGTTTTCGCGTCCGGGCTCCGAAAAATTCAAGTAAATAGTCCATCTTGACCGCTTTCGCGCGCTGAATCCAAATCCGAAGTCCGATTGGTCAAATTCCACTTCTAAAATTTCCCAAAAATTCCCGAAAAAGTAAACTTGATCCGTTTTTCATGCCGGGTCAAATCCTTGGTTCCAATAAGCGCGCAAAACCCTCGATCACCCTAATAGGCTTCCAGAAAAGCAAACAAGCTCCAATTTCACCCGAAATCCAATTCTTGGGCCCGACACGCGCACACACACTTCCAGAAGCCACTAATCCATCAATAAATCCTTAAGTGGGGATTCGGGTCCTCACATCCTCCCCCACTAAAAGAAAGTTTCGTCCTCCAAACAGACACGGCTCAAAAGGGAGTCACCAAGCCCAAAGGTAAGCATCCATCAACACATCTCCAACTCCCCAGTCGCTACTCACACTCCACAAAGCGAGTCCACAGCTGGATAAACCTTAGGAGTTCCAAAAACTGGGAACAAGGAGGAACCACCAACTCTACTCGTCCCAACTACACGAATCACGTCACACAATTAACAAGAAAGGGTAAGGGCCCACCAGCAGGAAAGTCATCAACCCCCAACTCTCCAACTTAGAAAACAACCGAAATTAGCGAAAAGTTCGAAAGTTTCGAAAGACCAGTGCCCTCGCCCCAATCAAACAAGAACAGGTTCGGGCACCGTCTCCATTTCTGGAGTAGCATTCCGAATCTTTCGTCATGTTCACAAATTTCAGCACAAAGGTGAGAAAAGGGAGAGAAGTGTTGATGCCGTTCCTGCTGTGGCAACAGAAACGATAGCTACGGTCTATCCGTGCCCCTAAAAAGAAATACACAACCCTATCCGAGACCCCTAGAGACATAACCTCTAGTCCTAGGCGTCACCTACGCTCAACAAGTAGCACCTAACCCGAAACCGCTGAAGCCACTGCTGCAGGAAGGATGCCTCGGTGACCTGTGGAACTGATCTCCCATTGTCCAACTCGCGGAAAGGTCACTGTTCTCAATCCACAATCAATCATTGCATGAAACCGCACCAGCTAGTCCATTTCGTGTGCTCAATCTGAGTTGTGGAACTGTAACTGAACCGTCACTCTTGCCGGTGTACTCCCCAAAGTCTCAGCTGTCCTGGCCATGCCCCACAATCCTCCTTTGCTCGTAGGATACTGCGAAGGATCCAATTACAATTACCTGTAGCAAATTTCCTATCCCCTAACCATGCAGAGATGCAAATGCCCTACTAACATGTGCAGAAGGATGCAGCGGTATCCAAAAAGCTCAATTAAGCTGACAGAAAATAAAGTCATACCTGCAGCGATATGATCTGCTGTCGAGGTGCCCTCCACTAGAGCTGCGTATACCCGTCCACTGGGTGCTGCAGACCGTCGTCCCGTCTGTCCCGACGTCGTACCCCACTCTGTCTGACGGTACATCGGAGGGGCCTCCGCTTCCTGAACAGGCAAGGAGGGTGCTACAGCAAGGGGTAGCACTGACAGAATGGCTCGGGGACAAGCTGCTCGAAAATGTCCCAACTCTCCACAAAGGAAACACCGTCCCTGTCTCTGGTCACACTGCGACGGTGGGTGAGGGCCGCCACAGATGACACACCGCTCCTGTCGCTGCTGCCGATACTGCTGCTGAAACTGCTGTCACTGCTGATACTGCGGCTGCTGCGGGGGCCCACCAGATCTCTGGCGCCTCTGAAACCCACGACCCTCAGGGTGAGGTCGGGGAAGTCTCGAAGGTGCCTGCCGACTCGTCTGTCCCTCATCAACCGGTGCTGGGCGCTTCGCCCCTGGAATCACTGCAGGAGCTGGAGCCACCTCATCTATCACCGCCTCTCCGCACTCAACGTAAAGTGCCTGCTCCATAGATGCATCCAACGTCTGCAATCTGTGCGAACGGACGAGCTGATAAATCTCCCGGCGCAAACACCGCTCAAACATATAAATCCGATGCGCCTCGTCCCTGGCTGAGTACGGCACACAGGCCAACAACTGGTTGTAGTCTGCGATGTATTCATGCACGGGCCGATCTCCCTGACGGAGATTCTTCAGTCGCTCCTCTAACCTCTGCCTGACGCTCTTTGGAAAAAAGGCTCCAAGAAATAGACTGCGAAACTCCGCCCAAGAGAGAAGCTGCATCCCAGGCGGTCCAGCAGGTCGCACACGCTGCCACCAAGCCTCGGCGTTGCTTTCCAAGAAGTTAGTGGCCAACAGGACTTGAAACCTCTCCTCAATAAATAAGCTCTCGAAATGGCGCTCCATGACCGTGATCCAAGTCTCAGCCTCCCACGGCTCTACACTCAATCCAGAAAAACGGGGTGGATCGAACTGGCGGAACCTCATCAATAGATCCACCACCTCACGCTGCTCTGTAGGGGTCAATTGTCCTGCCGTCCCGGACGGCTGCCCACGGGTAACCGGTGCAATAGGGGGTGCCTGAGCTGCCGATACAACTGGGGGTGCCACAGCTGGCGAAGAAGGTGCGGGGAAACTCTCAGGGGGTTCTACAGCTGACTGCGCCCTCTGCTCCATCATACGGATCATCCGGTCCACGGTCTCCTCCTGGCGCCGTGAAATCTCCTCCTGGCGCCGGAGAGTCCCTGTCAAATGGGCCATCTGAGCCTGAAGCTCCTGCACCTCACTCCGCTGACCCTGTGATGACTCCTCCTGCTCAGGCTCAAGGGAGGAAGAAGGCTGAGAACGTGTCAGCATCCTGCGTCGGGGAGGCATCGTACCCACCTACAATCCACATGCAAACATCAGGACAGCACCAAACAACATACGACCCAATCCAGCGAAAGTCTAAGACATGTCATCCATTCCATAGCATTATGTTGTCTGCAGCCAACATAATCGCTTAGGAGAATAAACATGCCAATCACTCATCCCATCCCTTGGGAGAGGTATACAACTTAATCAGGACTTTCGCTAACAGTCACGACTCTCACGTAGTCATCCTAATGTCCAACCACAAGCCTAGGGTTTCTAAGTCCTCAATGACCTACAACCTAGGCTCTGATACCACTCTATCTGTCACGCCCCGGGGTCGAAACTGCGACCCGGGCTCGCCAACAGATCCGCCGCCCATACGGTGAACCCCGTATAGACGAAGCGTCTACCTGCAAAAGAAAGATGCAATACTAAACAGATATCAGAGCTGGAAGTAACTGCTAAAAATAAAATATATACAACTCCAAGTCCTCACCACAAGTACAAAAGTCGCTCAACTCTGAAATAAAAGTACAACTCTACACCTCACTACAAGGTCTCTCAACAAGTAACTCTCAAAATATAAAAGGGGTACATCTGTTGGGTTATATGTAATATAGATCTAAATAGGGGAAAAAACACCTAGAGGGGGGTGAATAGGTGTAAACAATAAACACTCAAAAAATCATTGCGCAATAAAACCCAATGCGGAAAAATAAATGAACACGCAAGATTTTTACGTGGAAAAACTCCAAACCGGAGTAAAAAACCACGGGACCGATAACACGGTGAAATCCACTAGAATTGAAACACGTACAAGGTGATTTAACGTACTCACAGACGACTCAACCTTTTACCATACGCTCCTAGTTGATCTTCTCCGCTCGTTCCGCAACGCGTCTCGAATCCACGATCTGCGTCCAACGCCGAATCCACGGCGTCCAACGTCGAGTCCACGACGTCCGACCGAATCCACGGTCTTCACCCAGTAGCACGCTTCGAATCCACGAACGTACCTCGCTCCGAATCCACGAGAGCGGTTGAACCTTGAATCCATAAGGACACGCGAATCCACGCGCCGATTTTGGGGAAATCGTTGTTTTTGGGTGGTGATGATCCGCCGAATACTTAGATTAGAAATAGATCGGAAATACCATCTAAGTATTCATTGATTTGATTCTACTCAAAATCTGAGTATGAAAACCTAGAATCAAATCAATCAATTATAGATGAAGAAACATAGAATTAAATCTAGTATTTCCTTTCTTCTCTATATGTGGATTATTCTATCACGACCGTCTTTTTCAATATATGCCGCTTCTTTTTATTTTCTTCGCTTAGCCCTAGAAAAAGAATCATAGGGTCTATTTATAGGTTAGAAACATTTGGAAGGAGATAAGAATCAAAAACCTACCATTTCTGGAAATTTTACGGACGGCGATCCGGATCGGATTTCGGCGATCCGGATTGCAGTAGCAAGAAAGACGGTTTCCAGAAAAACAATAGTTCGGGATCCGGATCGAAATGGCTGATCCGGATCGTTCATACAGTTTCACCAAATATCAACGTTCGGGATCCGGATTGCAAATCCTGATCCGGATCGTGCAAGTAAAAAGGTAAAACTAGTGTTCGGGATCCGGATCATGAGATGCTGCGATCCGGATTGAACCAGTGTATGAACGAACACCCTTCGGGATCCGGATTGGAATGTCTGATCCGAATCCTGAACATGTCCCATGTCCAGTTTTTGATTTTTATGCAATGAAAAATTCTTCCAGGTGTTTCTACACTACAAGAAGTATTCGGATCACCAAAAATCTTTAGTTAAACATACCTAATCCTTTTGAATTCTTCTTTCTTGAGATTGAGTTAAATGATCCAACCTTCTTCACCTTCAATCTTCAAGACTTGAACCTTTCACGAAATTACGCCAACTCAAATTCCGTAACAACATCTACTCTCAGGACAACGATTGGTAGGGATCTAGCTCGTGACTCCCTCACCTCGATCTGAAGAAGCAGCAACTGGAGCAGCAGAAACAGGAGCAGACGTCCCTGGGGAAAAATACACCACGACGGATGTGAGAACTACATCCCACAGTAGTTCTCAGTGGGTGCCGTCAACAAGCCCAACGGTCTGCCCACTAAGTCTACTAGAGGCATAAGGTAATAAATGAAATACTGAAGGAATGAGCCAGAAATGAATAACTCTATAGCTACTATGCCCCTATCTAGATGCTCAAAAAGTGGAACAGATGGAAAACATGATGCATCTACTAACTCTCAGGTGTAGTAACCCAATCTAATAATGACTGCCACACAGGGTCCAGTCAAACCAGCGACCACCTACTGCCGCACATCCTCAACAGGACGGGTCTACCGTAGGGTGTCCGTGACTGCCACATCTGGGCCAGCCAGAGGGACGGCGTCGACAAGTCACGATAGAAGAACTCAATCTCACGCCGGTTACAACAACCCGGTCTAAAGCTCAATCTCAACGCCGGTTACAACTATCCGGTCTAAAGCTCAATCTCGACGCCGGTTACAACAACCCGGTCTCGCCTACTCCGGAGTGGCACTCGAGGGGAGCGACCCGCTCGAGTCCATAAGTAACCCATGTCCAACAGCTCTGTCATGCATCTCAGTCAATCAGGCAAAAGTCGACACTATGCTCAAAGTGGAGACTCACTCAATCCACGATACAAAAACCCAGCCCCAACTGATGTATAACACTAATCGGTCAAACCGCCCGCAGTTCGCGGTTACCGAAATATTAACCCGAGTCGATAATCTGGTGCAATCCCACTCGACTCAACAATGTAGCTATGCTATCCCCCCATCCCTGCTCTCTAACCCGAGCAACAAGGAACACTCGACAGTCGGGACCGCTGTCAACCCAACGGCTCCCTAAAACAGGCATCACTGACAGGATAACTCCACAACAGAAACAATAAAGGGTCCGGGAACCCCGGAAGACTAGAACCTACAACCCTAATCAAACAAGAACAGGCTCTAGGCATAGCCTCTCGTTGTTCTCGTCCCAATGGAAAAAGGGCAGACCTTGGAACCCAGACCACTCGAATCATCTCGGGTGGTTAAATTTATCGGAAAAAGTGATATTTCTTATTGAAAGCCATTTGATCTGAAAGAAATCCATATTTAATGATTTTTAGGTCTTTTTAGGAAAACGATTGAAAACAAGTTTTATATCCAAGCCTCGTAGAGCTAATGCCTTTGTCCAATCAAACAAGAACAGACTCGGCGACTCTACGATGCTCGGAAGAAAACATTGGTTAACTAAAATCATGTGCGTGTCCAAAAATAGTTCTGGGTTCAAGGTCCTGCTATCACTGGTACAAGCTGCCACTGACACAGTGGCGACAAATAAACAAGAAACCAAAACATCTCGGGACCGCCGTCTACCAAACGGCTCCCGCCACATATGAACGATCAACTATATCTACCAGACTCCACTCTGCTCCCAAGCACGAGTGCAAGAATGCATCCCACACTAAAAGAAACCCGACCACTCGGCCCACTACCCGGGCGAGTAAAACACTATGTCCAGGAAAGAAAAGAAGTGTGGATGTCTAAAGCAGTATGAACCTAGCCCAAGTTGAAGTTTTCTACAGTCTGGCTGCACATGCTGCATATAACGGGGGTGCTAGGTCAAATTCCAAGATAATAATAACAATTTCACAGAGTAGGAACAAGAGATCGCATGATCATCATAGAACTCTAGAATCAACAGCTATCACATTCTAGCATGCTACATAGGAATATCACTATTATGCAGGGTCCTACTATAGCAGATTTAATGCACATTCCATCATTCTTGGAGACAGGGCCACCCACCTGAAGGTGCACAACTGTCCAGGGTCGCACAATTAATAAAGCCCAGAAATAGATATACCAGCAAAATCACCGTGCCCACAGTACCAAAGTAGTGTTTACAGCATCCTGGGTACAAAATACCTCCAAAAATTACACTTAATTCCACTAAATTCCCCAATTTAACAATTTGTGATGAACAGTCTTATTTCTGCAAAATTTTCACCTGTAAAACAGCCTCCAAAAATTCCAGTAAAAATATGATGGCGATCCTCGCGTCGATACCTTCGAAACGGATACCTGTACGTCCAAAACCGAGTTCGGTAGGTCAAGATATAAATTCGGCAAGGTGGTGCACTCAAACAATTTCTGCATAAAAAACTGTAGCACTGTACACAGGGAAACAGGGATTTTCACCTCCAAATAAATCTCTGAAAAATCCAAAAAAAATACGAGCGCGTTCCTTGCGATCTGTAGATGAAAAATTTGTATAAGCACGTTTCCGTCTGACGCTCGTGCGCGAAGATAACGCCAAAACACTCCGATGCTGCCCCAAAATTCCTCACAGAAAAAGGGTCACAATGGCACCTGGGGATCTGTGCCAAACACTCAGAACGGAAAAGCACGATCAATAAGAAAGATGAAGCCTTACCTTTTAGGAGTAAGTCGGCGCAAGAATCACTAAAAAAGGAGGTCGAGGTAACCCAGGGGGAATTTCACACCGATCTGCGACGAAGAAGAACACCGAAGATGAAACATCGCTCCGCGCCGTAAAATCTGGAACCTCGGGATGCGTGCTCATAAAAATCTCAAAACTCTGCAGGAAGATCGAGCACTCGGAGGTCTACAACTTTCCTAAAGGGTGCAAGGGTTGGGGAGCTCGGGAAGGTGGAGAAAAACCGAGGTGAAGGCAGCTCGGGTTCAAAAAATTAAGCCAACCAAACAAAACAATTGGAGAAATGCCATCCATGTCCCGGAATTTTCTCGGTGCGCCTGGACCACGTGAGCCACCCACTCACAAGCCGACACGTGGCGCCGAACAGCAAACAGGGAAGCCGGCCACTCCGCCGGCGACACGTGGCAGCCGCGGGCGCCGCCACGTGGCCCGCCGCGGGCGCCGCCACGTGGCCCGCCGCGCGCGGGAACAGTGCGTCAACGCGCGCCCGCGTGCGCGCACGCCGCGCTGTCGGGCGCGGATCCCGAGGCCACCGCACTGCACTCCGTGGACCGAGCGCGCTAGACCGCACCAATCCAGAACCGCCACGTGTCCACCCCGGTCCACCGTGCACCCGACCCACAGCATGGACCGCGCGCACCAAGACCGGCCAATGCCATCACGCCACGTGGCATGACCACGGTCCACCGTGCACCCTGCCAAGGCCCATGGACCGTGCCTGCTGCGCCGGCCAACCGGAGCGCGCCACGTGGCCAGCGCCCGGTGCACGTCTCCCGCGGTGGACCACGTGCCTGCATTGCCGCCCGCCGCCGCGCTCCGCCGCCGCCGGCGCCGTTCCGGCCGCCGGAACAGTAACCCTAAGCCTCGAAATCCGTGTTTTCGCGTCCGGGCTCCGAAAAATACAAGTAAATAGTCCATCTTGACCGCTTTCACGCGCTGAATCCAAATCCGAAGTCCGATTGGCCAAATTCCACTTCTAAGATTTCCCAAAAATTCCCGGAAAAGTAAATTTGATCCGTTTTTCATGCCGGGTCAAATCCTTGGTTCCAATAAGCGCGCAAAACCCTCAATCACCCTAATGGGCTTCCAGAAAAGCAAACAAGCTCCAATTTCACCCGAAATCTAATTCTTGGGCCCGACACGTGCACACACACTTCCAGAAGCCACTAATCCATCAATAAATCCTTAAGTGGGGATTCTTGTCCCACACGCTTGGTGCACGCTGCCTGCGCGCGCCCCTGCACTGCTCGCCCCCGCGCGTGAGAGACGGTAAACTTAATTAACTAAGAATGGAAGGAAAAAAGAAAATAACCCTCATTGATCAAACGGAATTACCCCAGAATGCTCACTGAGAGCTGGTTGACCGATCTAATACACGTAAATTACATATAAAAATTCTAAAAACTCAGCATAGTTTTACGAAACAAAGTTTCAAAAAACCGACAACCATAGCATTTTCACCAAATTACCTCACCTCGCAGCAAAAAAACGAAAAAAAAATCCACGAAAAGAAGAAGAAGAAGAAGAAGAAACTGTCCGCTGGCGCCGCGTCGGGCCCGGCCGGCACGGGCGCGGGCGGCGACTCGTTCCCCCTGTGCTTCGCTTTCTTGGGCTCGGGAGCTCCCCCTTCACCTCCCACCACCTGATCCCCCTCTCCATCCTCGAATCCCTGCCGTCCGATCGTACGGCCTCGATGATCCGCCGCAGCGCCTTGAGGTCCTCGTCGCACCGCTCCAGCGCCCCCAGCAGCTTCCGCCGCTTCTCCGGCGGCGCCCGCTGCGAAGATCGCGGAGGCGGATGCTGATTCGGTGGCGCCGGCGCCGGCGCCGACGCCGGTGCCGGCGCTTCGAGGCCCATGAGCCGCGCCACCAGGGCAGGGGCGGGGCCGGCGCGGCGGCGGAGCACGATCATCCCACTAAAGTCAAAGAATCTAAAAACTCAGCATAATTTTACGAAACAAAGTTTCAAAAAACCAACAACCATAGCATTTTCACCAAATTACCTCACCTCGCAGCAAAAACACGGAAAAAAAATCCATGAAAAGAAGAAGAAGAAGAAGAAACTGTCCGCTGGCGCCGCGTCGGGCCCGGCCGGCACGGGCGCGGGCGGCGACTCGTGCTTCCCCCTGTGCTTCGCCTTCTTGGGCACCGTACAGTACGTGCACCAGCACCGTCGTCACGGGGCTCCTCCACCGCTGCACATCGTCCACCCAGCGCGCCAGCCCCACGGGCCACGCCACCACCCCCACGCCGGTAGGGTTTAGGAAGAGAAAGAGAAGTTGGAGAGAGAGATGCGGGGTAGGGCTGGGGAAGAGAGAGAGAGAAGGGAACCGATTTGGAGAAAAGAGGTGTGGGTTAGGCTTGGGAAGAGAGAGAAAGAGGAAGGCGCTTGAAGAAAAGAGCTACGGGGGTAGGCTTGGGAAGAGATAGAGAGAGGCTCGGATCAAACGAACCGCGAGAGAAGGTGAGAGAACGCTAGGCTCGGAGGAAACGAATCGCGAGAGGATGCCACATCAGCGAAATGCGTAAGAAGATGCCACGTATGCATGGAGGAACCGGCAATTCATATTTGTATAGATCTACAAGGTATAAATATTAAATAAATAATATTTTTTATTTAAAGTCATATGTAATTTATAATTTTTTTGATTTTAAAAAGTTCAAATAGAGCTGATTTCAAATAGCGACTACTAAATTTGCTTTCCATATTTGATAGTATATTAATAAAATACACATCATATTGTGGTTAAAATTTTGAACATTTGTTTGAAATTGAAAAATTATTCGTTAAACGCATTTGTATTTGCTTGATAATATAGAAGCATAAAACGATTAAATAATAATAATAAAAAAAGAAACTAGTGAACTCGGTGCACGTTGGTTGGTTTTAGTGTAGGAACGGCTTTACCCATTGGGTGCATTCTGATTGGCTGGTCTAACGATGACGTGGTAGACCAACTCTTCCCAACGATCCCTCTTTTCCCAGAGTCTCCCAATAGTTCATCGACAACAGGTCGCGCATCGGGCGGCCACGATCTATCTCGGCAATCTCGATCGGCCAATCCTGTCCGTTCATTTTACCCTAAGCCGGCGCCCCTTCTCTTCTTCGTCTATAAATAGAACCCCAACCCCCCTCCTCTCCTCTTTTTTTTGGTCTCAGAGGAACTCTCTCGCCTTCGCTTGTCCTCTGAGGCGCGATCGCCCCCTCTCTCTCTCTCTCTCTCTCTCTCTCTAGAAACCCCTCCCCGCCAATAATCAAATCCAAATTCCGAATCCCAAATCTCACTGAAACGAAGTGGAATCGGCCCCGATCGATTCATCCCCCTTCTCCAAAATCCTAGTTTCGCAATCGAAACCCTAGTTCTTCGATCGGATCCCGCCTCCGTTCGTAGCCATGGACATGCGGTTCCCCTACTCCCCGGCGGAGGTCGCCAAGGTCCGCACCGTCCAGTTCGGCATCCTCAGCCCCGACGAGATCGTAATCCCCTTCTTCTCCCCAATTAATCGCTTGTTTCTGTTCAGTTTCTTTCCATTCCGCCGTGAATTGATGGTGATTTGGGGTTGTTTCGGCAGAGGCAAATGTCGGTGGTGCAGATCGAGCACTCGGAGACGATGGAGCGGGGGAAGCCGAAGCCCGGGGGGCTCAGCGACCCACGGCTCGGGACCATTGATCGGAAGATGAAGTGCGAGACGTGCATGGCCAACATGGCGGAGTGCCCGGGCCACTTTGGGCACCTCGAGCTCGCCAAGCCCATGTTCCATATCGGCTTCCTCAAGACCGTTCTCGCCATCATGCGATGCGTCTGCTTCAATTGCTCTAAGATCCTTGCTGATGAGGTACTCCCTCTCGCAAGCCTTTGCTATGCATATGCCCTAAAGCAAAATGAAAATTGACTGGAAGGTGAGGAAGGAGGTGTGAATCTAACTTCTTAGAGTTAATGTTCTGGTACCCAAAAAAACGAAAATAAAAAAAAGAAACAAAAAAGTTGAAGTGTTTGCTGAGTTTAAGGCATGTTTGGATGCTTTTACTTCCCTCGAGAAAGGGGCGATGAAGTCGTGATTCTAGGTATTTGGTTGGCTTGAGAAGTTGAAGATGCACTGGCTTTTGTGAATGGGATGTGGGCTTACAAAACGAATGGAGTGTGAACTTGACATCACGTTGGGCCGGTGTGATGTCGAGCGCACAAAACTCTGAGTGGGATATATGTGCTCTGAGTTACGCGCATCCAAACATGCCCTAACCCACGCACTTGGCTAAATGAACGGAAAAAATGAAAAACAATTCGTCCTATTCTTGTTGTCAGGAATAGCGTGGGAAGTTCATGTTAGTATCATTACTTTGAGTGGATCATCAAGCCAGCTTTCGAGGCTTTGCAGTACAGACCAATGCTTTCTTTTAACTCCAAATCCGCAGCTTCCATAGTAGGATTTCACAGTTGATCCTTCATTGACAGCCCCTTTTTGATAGGGAATACATGTCCTTTTCGGTTAAAAAACAAAAAAAAAACTAAAAATGTATGGCAGGCAACTCCTTCAACTAAAGCTTATTTTAAATGGGTGCCTAAACTTAGTTTTTTTCTTTGATTTAACATCACGTCAATTTTCATTTGTTTTACTTAAAGTAAATTTTGTCACTTATTAATAATTTAAAGAAATCAACTTTTCAGCAAGCAGTTAAGAGGCGAAATTTGACGGAACTACTTGATTAGCATAATGTAATTCCCAATCCTATTGAACAAAATAACTCAAACTTAAAGAAATAAAAGTTGAAGGGATGTCAATCCAAAAAAAAACTTCGAGGAGGTGTTCATCCAAAAAAAAAAAGGGAACCTGTTTAAAATGGCCTATAACTGAGGGGGTGTGATCATACATTTTTCACCCTTTTTCTTTCGATCAAATCACAACAATGAATTAAATTATCTGGTTGGTGGTTGCCATTCGTTTTTACTTGTGTTGCTACAGTATTCTACCTTCTATTTAGGTCACAAAAATGTCCTATAACTTGTGGTAGAATTGAAGCAGGTTTTGCTTGATTATGTGCTTACGAGATCTAGTGGAGTAAGAGTAGGTTCCCGAAATTAGTGTTAGAAGATACTTGGTCAGAAATTCAGAAGTGTTTAGCACATGTATATGCTTGTTAGGTTCGCTTGACAATGAGGAAATATCTTGAATAATAGATTGAAGAGTTGGTAGCAAATTTTGGAGGTAGAAGAGTGAAACTTGCTGGAAGCTACAGAAGGTAGCCATTTCTTTTGATAAAGTTGTCTTTGTTAAGGTTATCTCTATACTTTGTCCAAGGAATATGGAAAATGTCCTGGAAGACCTATAATAGCTTTAAGTTCATAGTTATTTGGTGGCTCTAAAATTCAGATGATTGGTATTCCGTTTGCATGTAAGTAGTTTTATTTTCATCCATTTCAGTGATTCAAGTGCATTTCTCCTTAATATAGAGCAACTTTACTGATTTTCTTTGATTCTTATATATATACTTTATCAACTTTTGCTCTTAAGAAGCAATATTTGTGTAACCTTCCACTGCCTAGCTTGTCTTCGGTAATATTAATACTGTTATCCTATTTTTACATTCCAACTGCTGGATCAATTTGTTTCAATTCTCTGTGATTACCACAGTATATCTCACAACATTGATGGTTTTTCAGGATGATACTCGATTCAAGCAAGCATTGAAAATTAGAAATCCAAAGAATAGATTAAAAAGAATATATGATGCTTGCAAAAGCAAGAAGAGATGTGCTGGTGGTGATGATATTGACGTTCAGGGTCAGCAAGATACAGATGAACCAGTAAAGAAAAGCCGAGGTGGTTGCGGTGCACAGCAGCCAAACATCACTGTAGATGGTATGAAAATGGTTGCAGAATTCAAAGCTCCAAAGAAGAAATCTGATGACCAAGAGCAACTTCCGGAACCGGTCGAAAGAAAACAAATTCTCTCTGCTGAAAGGGTAGCTTTCTTTGGCTTGAACTTCTACTAAAAAGGTTATTTTGGGTTTTTCATGGCTTACAAAAGAAAACTACTTTCCAGGTGCTTAATGTTCTTAAGCGGATCAGCGATGAGGACTGTCTATTGTTAGGTCTAAACCCTAAATATGCCCGTCCTGACTGGATGATATTGCAAGTTCTTCCAATTCCTCCACCTCCTGTGAGGCCTTCTGTAATGATGGATACCTCTTCTAGAAGTGAGGTAAGCTAATTTTCCTTATGTCCTCTGATATTTCATTGAATGAAAATTGAGAAAATTGTGGCGTCTCTTACACAATATCTAGTTCTAATGTTTTTATTGTATATGGACAGGATGATCTGACACATCAGCTGGCAATGATAATTAGACATAATGAAAATCTGAGAAGGCAAGAGAGGAATGGTGCTCCAGCTCACATAATAACAGAGTTTGCTCAATTGCTGCAGTTTCATATCGCAACATATTTTGATAATGAGCTTCCTGGGCAGCCGAGGGTATGTCATGTCCTTGACATAAGCCGTATTAACTTTTATATTTTGTTGGTTCTACTAAGCAAATTTATATTTATAAATATGCAGGCCACACAGCGATCAGGACGACCCATCAAATCTATATGTAGCAGGCTTAAGGCAAAAGAAGGTCGAATTAGAGGTAACTTGATGGGTAAGCGTGTCGACTTTTCAGCTCGAACAGTTATCACACCTGACCCAACTATAAACATTGATGAACTGGGAGTACCATGGAGTATAGCGTTGAACTTAACATACCCAGAAACTGTAACTCCATATAACATTGAGAGGTAAATATGCTTCTTTATCAGTATTGTATATGTTTTCTGAGACACCTTTACAGTCTCCAGTGCGGGCTTATGAAAAATTACTCATAGATTGAAGGAGCTTGTTGAATACGGGCCGCATCCTCCTCCTGGCAAAACTGGTGCAAAATACATTATAAGGGAAGATGGTCAAAGGCTTGATCTCCGATATTTGAAAAAAAGCAGTGATCAGCATCTGGAACTTGGATACAAGGTTTATTTTCTTCTGAGATATCGATCATCTATTTTGCTTACATTTTTTTGTTTGGCATTTTACAGCTTGTCTGTATTTATATGTCTTTTCTGTTTGCAGGTGGAGAGGCACTTGCAAGATGGGGACTATGTTCTTTTTAATCGTCAGCCTAGTCTCCACAAAATGTCTATTATGGGTCATCGCATTAAAATTATGCCATACTCAACTTTCCGGTTGAACTTGTCAGTTACTTCGCCTTATAATGCTGATTTTGATGGAGATGAAATGAACATGCATGTCCCTCAATCATTCGAAACTAGAGCAGAAGTTTTGGAGCTAATGATGGTGCCAAAATGCATCGTCTCACCTCAATCAAATCGACCTGTTATGGGGATTGTCCAGGACACTCTTCTTGGCTGTAGAAAGATTACTAAAAGAGATACATTCATTGAAAAGGTGATGTATTTTTGAGAGTACCCAGTGTTAAATGATTTGTTATTTTGATTCTGAACATTGCAATGTTTGTATTTGCTGCTACAGGATGTTTTTATGAACATCTTGATGTGGTGGGAAGATTTTGATGGGAAGATTCCTGCCCCGGCCATTTTTAAGCCTAGACCTCTCTGGACCGGGAAGCAGGTTTTCAATCTTATCATCCCAAAGCAAATAAATCTAATTCGAACTTCAGCATGGCACTTGGAGTCCGAAACTGGATTTATTACCCCTGGCGATACTCTTGTTCGGATAGAGAAAGGAGAACTTCTTTCGGGTACTCTGTGCAAAAAAACCCTTGGAACATCTACAGGAAGTCTTATTCATGTCATTTGGTAAGCCTAGAATATTCAATGTGACTTCAGAAGGTTGCTGCTCACGAAACATATTTCTGTAATTTTTACTCATGTGAGTGTTTGCAGGGAAGAGGTTGGGCCAGATGCAGCTCGCAAGTTTTTGGGCCACACCCAGTGGCTTGTCAACTACTGGCTTTTGCAAAATGGTTTTAGTATTGGAATTGGTGATACAATCGCTGATGCGGCAACCATGGAAAAGATTAACGAGACAATTTCAAAAGCCAAAAATGAGGTGAAAGAACTTATCAAGCTTGCACAGGAGAAGCAGTTGGAAGCTGAGCCTGGGCGGACCATGATGGAATCATTCGAAAATAGAGTGAACCAGGTGCTAATCTTGTGCATGTCTATATTAGCATTGGTAGCTTTTAACTACCATTAGACATGTATTCTTAATGGGTATTTTCATTCTCAGGTCTTGAATAAGGCTCGTGATGATGCCGGGAGCAGTGCTCAGAAGAGCTTATCCGAGAGTAACAATCTTAAGGCGATGGTCACAGCTGGCTCAAAGGGTAGTTTTATCAACATTTCACAAATGACTGCTTGTGTCGGGCAACAAAATGTGGAGGGCAAACGAATCCCTTTTGGGTTCATTGGTAGAACATTGCCTCACTTCACGAAGGATGACTATGGTCCTGAAAGTCGTGGTTTTGTGGAGAACTCTTACCTTCGTGGCTTAACACCTCAGGAGTTCTTCTTTCATGCTATGGGTGGTAGGGAAGGTCTGATCGATACCGCTGTTAAAACGTCTGAAACAGGATATATTCAACGGCGTCTTGTGAAGGCTATGGAGGACATAATGGTCAAATATGATGGTACGGTGAGAAATTCCTTGGGAGATGTTATCCAATTCCTTTACGGAGAGGATGGTATGGATTCCGTTTGGATCGAATCCCAAAAACTGGATTCCTTGAAGATGAAAAAGTCGGAGTTTGACAATGTTTTCAAATATGAGATTGATGGTGAGAATTGGAATCCGGGCTACATGTTGCCAGAGCATGTTGATGATCTAAAATCGATTAAAGAGTTCAGAAATGTTTTTGAGGCGGAGGTTCAAAAATTAGAAGCTGATCGTATTCAGTTGGGGACGGAGATTGCTACTACTGGTGATAACACATGGCCTATGCCTGTTAATCTCAAAAGACTCATCTGGAATGCTCAGAAGACTTTTAAGATAGATTTGAGGAGGCCATCTGATATGCACCCAATGGAGATTGTTGAAGCTATCGATAAACTGCAAGAGAGGTTGAAAGTCGTCCCTGGTGATGATCTAATGAGCATCGAAGCTCAGAAAAATGCCACCTTGTTTTTCAATATACTACTTCGTAGTACATTTGCTAGTAAGCGGGTCTTGAAGGAGTATAGGCTCACTCGCGAAGCTTTTGAATGGGTTATTGGTGAAATAGAGTCCCGTTTCTTACAGTCTCTTGTAGCTCCAGGCGAAATGATTGGCTGTGTGGCCGCCCAATCTATTGGTGAACCAGCAACTCAGATGACCCTGAATACTTTCCACTATGCTGGTGTCAGTGCGAAGAATGTTACTCTTGGTGTACCCCGTTTGAGGGAAATCATTAATGTCGCTAAGAAAATAAAAACCCCATCGCTCTCAGTTTACCTAAAGCCTGAAATCAACAAGAAGAAGGATATGGCTAAGAACGTTCAATGTGCTTTGGAGTACACTACATTGCGCAGTGTGACTCATGCTACAGAGATATGGTACGATCCTGACCCGTTGGGCACGCTTATCGAGGAGGATATCGAATTTGTCAAGTCGTACTATGAAATGCCCGATGAAGATATTGCACCTGAAAAGATATCTCCATGGCTGCTTCGCATTGAGCTCAATCGTGAGATGATGGTCGATAAGAAGCTGAGCATGGCAGATATTGCGGAGAAGATAAATCATGAGTTCGATGATGACTTGACATGCATATTTAATGATGATAACGCGGACAAGCTCATTCTCCGCATCCGTATAATGAATGATGAAGCTCCTAAAGGTGAATTGCAAGATGAATCGGCCGAGGATGATGTCTTCCTTAAGAAGATTGAAGGCAACATGTTAACTGAAATGGCTCTGCGAGGCATTCCTGATATACACAAGGTTTTTATCAAGTCTGGAAAGGTTAATCGGTTTGACAAGAGCGAAGGGTTCAAGCCAGATGTTGAGTGGATGCTTGATACAGAAGGGGTTAATCTACTAGCTGTTATGTGCCACGAAGATGTCGATGCTACAAGGACAACAAGTAATCATCTGATTGAAGTTATTGAAGTCCTCGGAATCGAGGCAGTTCGACGAGCCTTATTGGATGAATTGCGAGTGGTTATCTCTTTTGATGGCTCCTATGTGAACTACCGCCATCTGGCTATTCTTTGTGATACTATGACCTACAGAGGCCACTTAATGGCCATCACCAGGCACGGTATCAATCGCAACGATACCGGACCACTAATGAGATGTTCATTTGAAGAAACTGTCGATATCCTTCTTGATGCTGCTGTGTATGCTGAATCCGACCACCTTAGAGGCGTTACTGAGAACATCATGCTCGGCCAGCTGGCGCCGATCGGCACGGGAGGCTGTGCCTTATATTTGAACGACCAGATGTTACAGCAAGCAATCGAGCTTCAGCTTCCAAGCTATATTGAAGGTTTGGAGTTTGGAATGACACCGGCTCGTTCACCGATATCCGGGACACCTTATCATGAATCAATGATGTCTCCAAGTTACTTCATGAGCCCGAATATCAGATCATCACCGATAACGGATGCTCAGTTCTCTCCCTATGTTGGTGGGATGGTTTTCTCTCCTGGTTCTTCACCAGGATATAGTCCGTCCTCACCAGGGTACAGTCCGTCGTCTCCTGGATATAGCCCAACTTCGCCAGGATATAGCCCAACTTCTCCTGGATATAGTCCTACGTCGCCCGGTTACAGTCCCACTTCCCCAACATACAGCCCTAGCTCTCCTGGTTATAGTCCTACTAGTCCTGCTTATTCACCGACAAGTCCTTCCTATTCTCCCACTTCTCCTAGCTATAGTCCTACTTCCCCCAGCTATAGCCCGACTTCTCCATCTTACAGTCCTACTTCTCCTACATACAGCCCTACTTCACCCAGTTACAGTCCCACTTCACCCAGCTACAGCCCAACTTCTCCAGCTTATAGTCCGACTTCACCTGCGTATAGCCCAACTTCTCCAGCATACAGCCCAACATCTCCTTCTTACAGCCCGACTTCACCCTCCTACAGCCCGACTTCGCCCTCCTACAGCCCGACTTCACCTTCGTACAGCCCAACTTCACCTACTTACAGCCCAACTTCTCCTTCATATAGTCCGACTTCACCTGCATATAGCCCCACTTCTCCTGGTTACAGCCCTACTTCTCCGAGTTACAGTCCTACTTCACCCACCTACAGCCCTACATCACTGAGCTACAATCCCCCTTCAGCTAAATACAGCCCATCTCATGCCTATTCTCCGAGTAGCCCACGGCTGAGTCCCTACAGTCAGACATCTCCAAATTACAGGTTAGTTCCTTTTCTTTTTCAAAAAAAAAAGTAGTTGTAACTTTTCTTGCTTTTGATTAGTTGATAATTAATGCTTTTTTCTCGTAACTTTTGACAGCCCAACCTCGCCATCATATTCTCCAACTTCACCATCATTTACTCCGCCAAGTCCTACGTACAGTCCCACAAGGTAAAGCCTTGCTCCTCCCTCAATGGGATTGTTGTTATCTATTCTGATGTTTTTCAGCTGTTATTTGACTCTGACTAGTAGGCTCGTATTTTTTATTCGTGAGAGTACTTCACGAATAATCTTTTATATTTATGACTCTGACTAGCTGCATAATGTTAGTCTTTATAACGCACTGAGATTTTGCTGAAATACTTCTGCTCGAATACGAAGCACTCATTCTATCTATCTTGTACTGGATGTTTGCCCTATTGTCATATGTTTTCAAATCTAGATGTCTAGAGTTTGGTTTGTGGCCGGTCTTAAAAATTGCCTACGTCGTACAAAATCTATCGGAACTACTGTTTGCTTTTATGTCTCTCCAGCGCCCGAAACATGCTGTATATTAAAAAAGGATTTAGATGCTCAGTATGTTTTCAATTCAGTTGTTCATTCATTTCAGTACATGTGAGCCTGTGTTTTTGAATGCGAGTTTATTAGTATCCCTCCCTCCCTCCCTCCCTTCCTCGGTGTTGGTTGAGGATATATTGCTGATAGAAATACTCTTTTCTTATAGCCCATACAACGCCGGCGGTAACCCAGACTACAGTCCAACTTCTCCTCAATACAGGTAACAATTTTTGCGACTTTTTGTATTCAGTATATCATATATAATATTTCGACTAGAATAGTTTTTCTAAACTGTGTTTGCAACCATCTTTATCCATTTTAATCAACGCAGTCCGAGCGCGAGCTACTCACCAACCGCACCCGGCTACTCGCCCTCTTCCACCAGTCAATACTCTCCGCAGATGAGCAACAAGGACGACGACGAGAGCGCGCATGGATGAGTGAGAGAAATTTAAAGCGTTTCCTCTCACCACACAAGCTCCTTATATTTGTTAACTTTTGGAGAAGGTCTACTACACGGGGGACTCAAAGCTTACTAAATTTGATTAATAGGAGGGATGCGGACAAGCTTGTTTTTAAGTAATGCGCTTGGTGATTGTAGTAACAGAGGCGACTGATGTTTTAACTTTTTTTGCAGGTAATTCAGGGCTTATAGGAACGTTGTGTTGTTAATTGAGACTGCGCGAGTTGTTAAAGTAGTAGACTTGACTTAAGAAAACTTGAGGGTTTATTACCGTTGCTCGAGCCCGATAACGGTGTTATATACATATACTGGAATGAGTGAAGCATTTCGATTCGGTTCTTAAAACCAAATGCTTTGGGTCGCACCAAGGGTTTTTAACACGTCGGTAAAATGACACAGCATTTTGAGTTGCATGTATGGACTAATTGCGGGGCTAATTTAGGGGGATTTGTAGTTGTAGAACTCATTGATAAGAGGAAGTATTTATTTATTGTATCAGTATATGCGACCAATTGTGTATTTTAAGTATTTTAATGACTAAAAGCTTCGACAGCTTTAGATTTTTTATTCTTTTTAGTATAGTAGGTGGTGAAGTGTTTGTAGTGTTCTTGTTGTTACAGGTATTTTGACACCTGTGTTTTCTATTTTATAACTACTAACTAATTACTGAGATACTAAAGAGGAGTGTATATATCTAATATTTCACCCATGTAAGGATTAAAATAATTTTTTTATTTGTATTATTAAAAAAAAATTGTGAATAGATTAGTGTAATTAAATTTATTCAAACATTTTTTTTTTGTTGTTAAGAAATAAATTCCGTAAGATTTTGTGTTTAAAAGTGAGAGGTTATTTGGTAATTATAAAAAATTAAACAGAATTTTATTTTATAATATATTTTAAAAAAATTTATACTTTATAAAAATTTATTCTGTTATTTTTAGTACGATCGACCTCTTAAAATCTGACTCTGTTTTAATTTTTATATAAAATAAATTAAAAATTTTTGTATTAATCAAATATAAGATACATTAGTAAATTATATCAAATTGAATATTTTTAAAACATAATTAAAAATTAAATAATTAAATAAATATTATATTAAATGTAATTTTCTATTCATCATAAATTTTAATATAATAAATTTTATCATAAATTTTAAAGTATCATAAATTTTATCTTCTTCTTTATTATCGCTTAACACTTTCTTATTGTTCAAATTTTTCATCCGTTAAAATCATAATGGACTCTTAGTATAACGGAGAAATACAAAAAAAAAGAAGAAAAAAAAAAAGAAAAAAAAAAAAAAAAGAAAAGAAAAAAGGGAAATCAGTTGAGATCTCCCTCCCCACTCCTTTCTCGGCAATTTCTGAGAATCATCTCCTTTTCCTACTCTTCTTCCTCCAACTCATTATTGTCGCTTGTATCCCTCTTCTTTTATTATTATTTCTTCTGCCGTCATAATCGGTACAACAGTGGCGTTGTCATCGTCGTTAGCAACGGTGGCGTCGGTGATAGCGTCGGCGATAGCGTTGACATCGCCGGCGGCGGTGGCGAGAGTAAAGAGAGAGAAAAAATAGAAGACGATAGGAGAGAAAAAATAGAAGACGATAGGAAAATAGTATGAAAAAAAACGGAGGAGAAGGATGGGAAATCGACACAAAAAATATAATATTTTTTAAAAAATGTCTAAACAGCTCTTTTCTTTTTCTTTTTTTTTTCTTTTTTTTTTACCCTCAAATTATTCTGTAATGTCAAAATTACAAAGTAATTTTTTTACTTAATTGGTTTTTCCAAATGGGTCAAATGGGCCAACTAAAAAAGTAAAAAATTTTAAAAAATAAAGTACTCTATCAGAAGTTTGCCAAACAGACCGTGGGGTACCATTTGGTAACTAGTATAAGTGGGGGATAAGAAAGTTATCCTCCGCTTATACCCAAACGAGAAAAATGAAGGGGGGAACAGCTGTCCCCTCCCCCCCCCCATATAGCGCATGGCATCGATATTCTTTCTTCTTCAGAGGAAAGAACAGCTTTAAACTATTTTTTTATTTTTTCATTTGATTTTCATTAAGATATCCGGCTGCTCCATCCGCAAGAAGTCTTAACTTTTTATGAATTCCTTTTCATCTCTGATCATGATTTTCAATAAAAATTTTGCATTCACCTGATATATCGGGAATGATTCTGAACATGACGGTAGCAGAAGAAGCTTCACCGTCAGACACTGAAACTCAAACATAAGCACAATTATTACATACTCTCAAGGTAACAAGTAATATGTTGTTTGCTGTTTTTTGTAGTGCATGCACTTAAGAAAATAACTAATGCCGAGTATATGCCATAGCATTGCATTAAAATTAATCTCATCTCCTCAATTTTTATTTTTTTTATTTTATTTTTGTTGTACCAGTTTTGTTGCCCAAAAGCTTATGACAGGTTGTTATCAAACAAGCAGCATGTTTAGTTTCTGCTGCATGTTGTACTAATCCGTTTTCAATAATTTATGAAAGAATTGAGTGTAAAATATATCCAAGAATATTAATTTTTTTTTTTTTCTCTTTTTCTCTATCAAATCTTCTCTAAATACTATAGAGAGCTTGCAGCAGAATTACTCATATTTTTTTCTTTTTTTTCTAAACATACATTATTATTGTTAACTATTAAGTTTTATCGTACCGTAATGTGCAACTAGTTAAGTAGCATCGCGTGATGCGACAAAAAAATTGTATCAGAATAAATTATAAATTTTTATAATTAATAATATTTTTTCTTTGATAGAAATATATATAAAATATACAAAATTTACATATTCCATGTCAATATTAATAGGTCCATAATAGTATAAACTACTTAGCCCAAAAAATAATACGAAACAATCAGATTCCCTAATAATTTTCTGGGATGATTCCTTACTATGCAATAAATGTTACAATTCCTTTCGATTCCATTTGTTCTGAGATAATCAGTTTACAAGATCACTGATCATGAAGTTGACCACTAGGTAGAAAATTAATATTGTCCATAATTATTGGATTGTAAAATAGTAAAATGAATCATCATGTATGTATGTCTACAGAAAAATTGGAGGTACAAAAAATGCTTAAAAATAGCACATAAAATTTGTAGCAATAAAATTCAGGACTTTGGAACTTGCCAACAGTACAACTTCAACCAGCAGATCTCGCTCTAAAGAGAATCATCTGAAGCTTCAAATAATAATACAGTAAATTTTCAACTAATAATACAGTAAATTTTCAACTGCAACTCGACTGAACCTTCATTGATGTATAAAACAATCTTCTGGTCGAGCTTCTAACAATGCTTCAGATGTCCGAGTGCCAACTGACAAGCACAATCTGAATTGCAGCAAAGGAGCAACAAAACTGAGAACTTCAAAAGAAACATCCAATTGCTTCTTAGTCCTCAAGAAGAGCATGCCAATGTAATTGCACTACTGGACTACGATTAATTATCCATGCACAACAAAAGAAAATTTGATAAACTGCCTTTCACACTAATCAAATAAAAATAAATGTATAAAATACAAGCATGGGAGATATAACAACACAAATCTAAGCCTAACAAAATGCAACAGCTAGGGAAAGGGACAAATGATCTATTGTTCACTAATAAGTCATTTAATTCTCATCCTTAATCTAGTTCTCTCAGATGGCCCAAAAGGCTTTGCCCATTCTAACTAATTCAAAATCACCCCTAGTCAACATATTTATTCAAATTCTTATAACTTATATTTTGCTAGGTACTCCTTGAAAGAATTTTTTTATCCTATATCTCACACATAAGTAGAATTTTTTTTTGTACCTATATCTTACACTTTATTCAACTAATAAGTAAAAAAATTTCATCAGTCACTTTGATGTGACATATAAAAATATAAAGAGTGGATGAAATATAAAATATACAGCACATTTGAAATATATAAATAGTATTTTTTTGAAATTTATCCTGAGATGAGTAGAATGTACATTTCTGATATGGATGGAATGTATATTATACATTCTATTTGAATATATAAATAGTATTTTTTTTAAAAAAATACTATTTGTACATTCAAATAGAATGTATAATATACATTCCATCCATATCAGAAATGTACATTCTACTCATCTCATGATAGATTGAATTTCATCGGTCATTTCGAAGTGACCGATAAATAAATCTCCATCCTGAGATGAATAGAGTGTACAGTATACACCCATTTCTAGATACACGGATAGTATTACTTTTAAAAAAAAACTAAAAAAGTTTAATGTATGTAAACCCCCTCAACTATGGTTATTCAGAAATAAACTCTGCAAGCCCCCTCAACTATAGGCTATTCAGAAAAAACCTCCCACAACTCTTTTCTTTCCTTTTCTTGATAGAGACCCCTTTGAAAATTTTTATACAAGTTAAAAAATTTAATCAAATTTAGTGACTATATTAGTTAAGATTTTCCAACCGACCTAGGAGTTTTTTTTTTTTTTTTTTTTTTTTTTTTTTTTTTTTTTTTTTTTTTTTTTTTTTTTTAGTTAAAAACAGAATAAAGTTATTAAATTTAGTGATATTTTTCATGAATTTGATTGAAGTTATCCCATCCTATTTAAGATGTACAAGTGGTATTTTCCAAATAATAATAATAATGTAGGGGTTCTTTCAGAATAGCCTATAGTTGAGGGATTCTCTATACATTTTTACCTCCAACTAAAAAAAAAAAAAGCTTACACCTAACACATTTTATAATGAAATAAATTTCACTTGATCATATGTGTCCGTCTGATCATAATGTCAACACCCACCACCCCACCCCCCCTCAAAAAAAAAAAGAAAAAAAGAAAAAAAGAAAGAAAAAAAAAAAAGACAGCTTTCTAAAGCTAAAATTTGAATCAAGAGTTTTATAATATAACTATAAAGATAGCCTCCTCTTTTTAAAGCTAAAATTTGCAAACAACAACTCCAATTATGTTTGGTTGGGAAAGAGGGGAATAACTCTTATCCCCACGTTGCCCAAACAAAAAAATTTGCTCCCACCCATTTTTACCCATTTTTTATAATTTTTAAATTTATAAAATTTTATAAATTTTTAACTTTAATTTTTTATAAATTTATAAAATTCATACAAATTTTTTATATACAAATTTATAAAATTTTTTACAAAAATAAATTTTTAAATTTTTTAATAAATTTAATTTTTTATATTCAAAAGCTAAATATAAGTAATACATATTATAATTAAATTTCTTTTAAATAATTTTTTTAAACAGCAATTTCGTCAATTACAAAAATTTTCTTCCTATTATTCTTCTTATTTCAGTTTATCAAACCAAACATAATTTTTTTTTAATCCGGTACAACTCTAATACTCATCCAAACACAAAATTATATTAATTCTTATTTATTTATAAATTTATATTTATCTCTGAAATAAATAATTCTCGTTTATATCCGAACCGAACTCAACCGGAAAGAACTATCCTACAGCAAAGTAATGGCCTTTTACTTTTTTATTTTTGCTTTAATACACCCACTTCATAGGGCCACTTTTCTTGTTTTGTTCTAATCACACAAACCCAAATATGCTTATGATCCATAAGACACTGGTAAGCAACTGGTAACAGATTATGCAGTAAAATGCCCTATCAAGCCTATAATGTTAGTGACAAGTATGATACAACACAAACATCTATGTTTATCTCTTGATAAGCCAAGCAAATTGTAACAAGAAAATTAAAACAGGTCTGCAAATGATGCTGTTACAACATATTGTATGCTAAAATCCCTACCATAAAGTTCAAAAAAAGGGCGAGAAAATCATTAGTTTATGCATGCACCAAGATGCTCGCATGTAGAATCAGAGATGAGAATGAACCATGCATACACCTTACAAGTTACAACTTACAACGCAATTAAAGAAACTAGTAACAAATGTTTTTGTTTTCTTTTTGTTTTGGGTGAGTTTATGTACAAGTATGATAGAAACAATATAAAGCCAAAGGGAGAACAGAAAAGAGCATTCCCAAAAACTATCGATGATGGAAAACTATATGCATTCAAGTCTTAAGAACCAAATCATAAAGCGAATGCAGACCAACAACAAACATTCGTCGTACCGTCCAGGCGCAGGCAGGAGTAAACACTAGTATATGTTAAATATTGAAACGCCAATCTAATTACAAAACAGGCGAACTGAGTTTTAATAAGCATAATATATACATCTCTTAAACTTGTCAGAACCAACAATTTCAATATACCCTAAGAAACAAACTTATTAAAACTACAAACAAATGTGCAGGCACCCTATATCAAGCACTCCATATTGCTCAAAGTATAGGAAAAATGTTATCACCATCGTCACCGTCAGAATCAGGGAAGGTGAATGGTGTGTCCCCTTTGTAGCGGAAACTTGGATTTACGTAGCAGTTCATCTCATGGAACAGATTCAGATTGTCCACCAGCTTATGGAACACATTGCACCCACAACACTGGCCAACAGACACATGAGAATGTTACAAAACAACAACTTTCAGGTAAAAATGCAAGGAGACCACCACAACTATAGGCCATAGTGAAATAAATCTCTAATATATATATATATATATATATATATATAGAGAGAGAGAGAGAGAGAGAGAGAGAGAGAGAGAGAGTTGAGCTAGAATACTATCGATAGCAAATGACCTCTCTTGCTATCAATTTATTTTCGATGATGGAGTTTCCGAATCGACGATCGGTATTGTTGAACATAATCTAAACCACTAGAAGTATTTAGAAATTAAATTTCATATTTTTTTCGATATTGTTTTCTTGTGCATTATATGGATACAAAAATGAACAACTAAAAATAAACAAACAAATGCCTTATATCGACCATTTAAATTACAAATTTTACAAATTTTTAATCATTAGGTCAATAATATCGAAAGGATTTAAAATTTGATTTCTAAATACTTCAAGCGGTAAAAATCATATTCAATGGTGCCGATCGTCAATTTGGAAGCTCCATCGAAAATAAATCAATAGCAACGAAACTCATTTGTTACCGATAGTATATGTATATATAGAGAGAGGGTCCGGCTATAGTGTTTGTAAAAGAACCAATCACTTAGTGCTTGTAAGTTTTTTACCATTAGAACTATCCCTATAATCAATTTTATCTCTTAGATCATACTTTTCCACCAACCACCCACTAAATCCTAGGAATCCACTATCATCCTAACCGCTCATTCTTTTATCCAAAGGTCGAAAACTTACAAGCATTAATAATTTGGTACTTTTAAAAACATAAAAACTCAATTATATATATATATATATATATATATATATATATATATATATAGAGAGAGAGAGAGAGAGAGAGAGAGAGAGAGATGAGCTAGTATACTATTAATAATATAACTATTCCATCTACCGCGGCTAAACCCTAGGCATTGAGGGGATAAAAAGTTGATAGTAAAGACTATTCCAATACTAACAATAGTATTCTAGCTCCTCTCTCTCTCTCTCTCTCTCTCTCTCTCTCTTTCTCTCTCTCTCTCTCTCTCTCTCTCTCTCTCTCTCTCTCTCAACTTTCATCTGTTTGATTTGGACCATTTCGCTCAATTAAATGGAGGATGTTGCCATAATCAACTTGTCTATTAGCCATTGCTCATTAACGATTGATGAAATCCACACTTTCTTAGTTTGAAAAGCATTCAAAACAGTGAAATTTCTACAGAATCACTTTAATTTAACAAACTTCCTAATTCAATTGAGCAAAGTAACTCAAATCAAAACAAACGAATGTTGCGAATATTTCAAAATGACTAGGGGTGGGACGGAGGATTTTAGGGTTTACCTGAACGAAGACGGTGCCGTCGGTGTAGGCGTGGGGGTTGATGGCGCGCGTGGTGCGTTGGCCGCACACGTTGCACGTGAACGCCACGAGCATGCGGCGGCGCGGGGACTTGGTGAAGAGGGACCAGGGGAAGGTGGAGACGCGGCGATCGGGGAGATCCGATTCGGCGGGGATCGGAGGGCCCTCCATCCCCGATCCCGTGGTCCACCCTCTCCCCGTCGCCGCGCTCAGTACCAACCCCATCGCCGCATCCTACCGCGAAAACCCTAAAATCAGATCCAAAACCCTAGAAGCCACACGAATCAGGTGAAGGAGCGGAGATTACCTTGGAGAAGGGGGAGATGGAGAAGCTAGGGTTGTGGATCGGCGCGAGGCTGGTGCTCTCGGCGTCGGAGTGGAGATTGGGATCATCCTTGCGATCTGAAAAGCGAATCACATGAGATCGATGCATCAAAGAGAGAGAGAGAAAGAGAGAGAGGGTACTACTCTTGGAGGAGGCGATTGGGAGGAGGGAGCGGGGGCGCCTCAAGAAGCTTCGCTTGGAGGAGAAGAGGGAGAGTGGAGAGGAGGAAGCGGAGATCGACGCGGAGGAGGCGATGGACTCCATGGATGGTACGGAGCAGAGGTCGAGGAGGAGGAGGAGGAGGAGGATATTTTTGTGGAGTGGGAGGAAGAAGACGAAGGCGAAAGAAAACGAAGCCCAATTACGTAGTCAGAAGAAATGGTGATGTGGTGGGGAAGTTCAATACGGTTCGTTTGGAGTTGGGCCAAATGGGCCGGAATGGGTCGGGCATATATGGGCCGGAATGGGTCGGGAATATATGGGCCGGAATGGGCCGGGCATATATGGGCCGGATCGGTCCAAACAAGGGCTGGTTCAGCTTGGAATATACTGGGCTTAGCTGAATGAATTTTGGGCCTCGTGTGTTCTTTAGACCCAAAAGATTTGAAATTTGATTTGTACATATTTCAAGTGGTCTGGATCATATTTAATTATGTTATGTCAATCATCGATTTAAAAGTTTCATCATCGAAAACAAATCCGTTGCTATTAATAATATTCTAGTCCAACTCTATTTATGTATATATAATCTACTATTTAAAATTTAGGCCAATCCTAATGTAAAAAGAGCTGAATTTTTTAACTCAATTTTTTTAAGGAACTTACTCGCGTTCGGCTCATCGACAACACTATTGTTTATTGGATAAAAGCAGCTTTCCAACTACATCTCGTCGTTAAAAACCCTTGATCTGCTAACTCGGTTAGGTTTGTCTTTATCTAAAAATTCAATAGAAATTTTTTAATATTAAAATTTTGAAAAATAAAATAAAAAATTATAACTCTTAGATAGATGTGAAATTTGATACATGACAGCGATAGAAACTCCTCACCAAGTCCCCACTATTATTATTATTATTATTATTATTATTTATTGTATAGTTACAGCTATTTCATCCGAATTTAGTTTATTAACTTCTTTTTTTTCAAAACTTGAGTGCCCGAATCTTTTTTTTTTTCACTTAGTTGTAGTTAGAACTACAACAGTTATGCCTCACTGTATAGTTCTATTGTACGGATCCAAACACCATATGGATTAAAAAATAATTAAAACTACAGTACAAGGGCAACTACGTTAAAAAAACTGTTAAAAAAAATTATAATCATATTTGTTGGCTTAAAAAGACCAATTTTCTATCCTGTATCAAAAGATTAGATCATATCAAATCATACTCAAAATAATAGAAAGTCATATTAGAGTCATATTTAAAATAACGTGAAACTGATTAAAGCGAATCACAAGTGAAAACTATAAACGTTGATCAAATCATATTCAAAATGATAGAAAGTCATATTGGAGTCATATTTGAAATAGCGTGACACTGATTAAAGCAAATCACAAATAAAAAATATAAACGTTGTATCTATATAATTTAAATAAATTAATTATATCTTTCTACCGGATCAAACTTTTGGATTAATAATTAACGTCAACGACCGTAAATAACATCAGAATCATAGATCAAGAATTTAATTTCCGCTTGCTACAATTTTATACAAATACAATTTTATACAAATACGTGAAAATTTGTTGATTTAAAAAAATCTAAATCAAGTCATATTCAAAGTGACAGCTAAAGCTTTTAAAATGAATGATTAAGACTAATAATCCGACAAGATTTACAAATCAAGTGTTCACATATCTTTCGTAGAGTAACAAAGAACGACAAAATTACCTCAAAATGTAATAAGAGCGCTCTATATGACTACATCTCTCTATAATTGTACATAGGAGAAATGCTCGAACGCATGCGCTATATACCGTATAATACAGTTTATTCCAATACTCTACAATATAAGTACGAAGTATCCAAACAATCCAGTGATGTTTCTGTACACTGGCAGGCAAAATTATGCATTTTTTCACTTTGTTTGAAATTCTCTCATCTTCGAAGGATTACAAACCAACCCTTCAATCTACAAACTGCATGAATAAAAAAAAAAAAATTTGAATAAACAAACAAAACAGCTTTGTACATCAACCAGAAGAATGATATACAAACAAATAAATAAACCATATATTAAAGAAAAAAGGAAATCAATCATATTGTTCCAATTGTGTACAAAAGCTAAACAGTATCTTTACTTCAGTTCTACTTGAGTAATGCCGGACGGTTGTCGAAAAGGTAGGGCATCCAGAGGTACCAGAAATTCTCCAGAATTCTGTATATAAACCTAAAATGTAGGGCATTTTTCTTATTTTTTTTGTAAATTAATTCACATTTAAGAACTTTTGACATACCTCCTTATGTCAAATCAGCCCTGAAGTCATCTCAACCAATGTCATGATTATCATTGTTGTAGTTACCACCACCGTCGTCGCCACCATTGTTATTATCTTGTTGGTCATCATTGCAATCGGCATCATCATCAGAAATGTTCTCATCATCTTCATCATCGAAACTGTCATCACCATCGTCGTCGTCGTCATCGTCATTGTCGTTGTCGTCATCATCGTCGTCGTCATCATCATCATCATCATCATCATCACTATACACGTTAGTATCGAATTCGTCGTCGGCATAATTATCAGCTACCCCGAAAAAGTCATCTTCGGTATCACTATCATCAAATGCAATCCAATTGGCAACTCCAACCTTTAGAAGAAGAAAATATGAAGAAAAAAATTCAGATCCAATCCAAGCAATGCATGATATTAACAGTTACTTACTGCGAAAACTTGGCAAATATCTTTTACAATAAAATTCTGAGAAACAACCCATCGCAAAGGAACAGAAGCAGATAAATCATACTGACTTACACAACAACAACAGGAAGGAGAAAACAACCCATTAAAAGAAAACCTAAAATGCATGCCAATCACTTTAAATTCCAAAGGCACTACAAAAACCACGCTTTATCCACGTAACGGTTTTTCATGAATATCCTCCCAATTTTGTATCAATTCTAATTGTGTGGAACACCTAGTAGTTTAAAAACTTAAGTTGTAATAAGCCTCTAACAAAATGTTACCAATTAATATTACATTGACAAAAATAAAGCGCGTGGCCAGCAACGGAGTTATGGACGACAACGAGCAGAAGGAATTTCACGACAACAACGAAAGAAAGAAAAAGTTAGAAGTGATGAAGTGCATACCCCAGACACCCTATCCAAATTTACTGGTGAAGCTGGTTCAGTTAAATTAGGAGTCCAAATCTTGATGTTACTCTCTATCCCACTAGTTGCAATCATAGAAGCAAAAGGATGGGGTTCGATACAGTTCACCACACTCATATCTCCTTCCATTGCGCGCAACAGCACCCCATCGTGCTTTCTCCAAATAAAAGCACGACCACAATCCGATCCACTGGCAACATACTCACAGTTGGGGCCTAAGAAGCTCACACCCTTCAATGTTTCCATGTTTGTATGCCCTCTATAGACCTGAAGGGCGATATAATTATCTTGTAGTTGATCCCTTAAGAAGAGATGGATGGAATCACCTAAGTAAGAGACTAGGAGCTCGCTTGTGTCAGAGAAAGCTAAACCAGTTATCTCTACAATGCCACCATCTGGGGGAGAAAAGTAACTAGTCGGGCAACCAGAATTTGGTGTATACTTGCGAACGTCATAGATTCGAACGTTTTCATCACTTCCCGCTACTGCAAAAACATTAGGGTCTCTTGGATCAATTGCGATGGCACGCAACCGAACAATGGGACCATTACTTGCTACATCTTCAAGACATCTGCATACGAAGAGTTTTTTGGCAGCATGTTTTTTCCTCAGATCAAACTGCAAGAAACAAAAAAATGCATCAGAATGTACGTGACACAGAAATATATATATATATATATATATATATATATATATATATATATATATATATATATATATATATATATAGAGAGAGAGAGAGAGAGAGAGAGAGAGAGAGAGAGAGAGAGAGAGAGTTAGGTTTGTGTGCTTTTAGAAGCACAGAGGCCTCCGTGCTTCTAAGTGGTTTTCAATATTGAGACTTCCGAATGAATGATCAGCTCCGTTAAACTTGATTTAAAGTATTTAAAAAGTCTAAAAATTAAATTTCGTGAATTTTTTATATCATTTTCCTAGTGATCAAAGGAGTTAAAATCAATAATTTTAATGATCGTGATGAGCCGTTTGCAAGTTTAACGGTATAGAAATATCCAAATCACATAAAATTTTGATAGAAAATTTTTTATACTATATAAAACAAGATCAATATCTTTGATCTAAAATTTTGGTATCATATCATCACATTTTGTGAGATTTTTATTTTCAGCCGTTGATTTTGAGCCTCTTCGATCACTAGACAAATGATATCGAAAAATCGCAAAATTTATTTTCTAGATACTTAAAATATTTTAAATCAAGTCTAACGGAGTCGATCGTCGATTCGAAAATCCCAACATCGAAAGCAACTCGAAAGCACAGAGGGCTCCGTGCTTCTAAAGGCACACAAGTCCTACTCTCTCTCTCTCTCTCTCACTATATATATATATATCGACACACACACACACACACACACACACACACACATAAGAATTCAAATTTTACGGAGGTACGTACATAACTAGGTGATTTTGCAAAGATATATGTCAAAGGGCTAAATTGCTAAATTTACTCACATGCATTACTGCACCATCTTCTCCACAACTATAAAAGTTGAAAGGACTTCCTGGCTCAACAGCAATCTTGTGAGCTGGGCCCGCATGCGTGGCAAGCATTTTCGTAGCTACTGAGCCATCTTCCATTAACTGGGCGCGTCTTACCTGGCATTGTTGAGACAGAAAAACAACTTGTGTTTGTACAATAAGAGAGAAATGGTGAAGAGAGGAATCGGATGAGAGAAGCAAGCAGGGACAACATATACCTCTCCATCAGCAGCACATGTAATCATTGTCTGGTCATCAGTATAAGGCATGAACCGTGCTTGAAATACATTACCACTGTGTCCAGAATGGAATGACGACTTCACCAGTCCGTCTTCCCAATTCCACATAATCACCATTCTATCATCCGATCCTGACACAAGAATATCACCATCTGTACTAAAGCTAAGAGTATTTACGCAGCCTCTATGCTTTTTGAGCTTTTTAGTGATTCCTAAGCGCAATACAAGATCCTGTTAAGAAAGATTAGCTATGTAAATTGGTGAATTATAGGACAAGGGAGATAAATCGTAAATTAATAGCTATTCAAAAGAAAAAGGAAAAATTAAGAGCTAAAGCTTCAGTAACACATCTGTCTTTTGGAACTACACTCCATCTTCCAGAGACCTCATTAAAGGGGAAGAAGAAGAAATGTAAAAGAACCGAGAAGAGGGAGCCCTTATCTGCACCATCATTAAGCATTCCTTTTCTCATCATCAAAATCGAACTTTAGTGCAAATACGAAATCGAGGTTAAATACCCAGGTCAAAATTGAAACTCAAACTGTTAATATACATTTCTGGGCCCGTTTCTTAATAAATCAATCTTTTGGATAGCATGATAGCAAAGACGACTCTCAACCCCTTTGTTTTCTGAGATCATGGATTCAATCTCCGCCTTCAACATTTAACAGATTAAATTTTAATAGATCGATCTTTTGGGTAACATTAATCAATTCATTGGAGTCAGTCCCAAAATTTGCATAATAAATTGTTACAAACTAAATTGAATTGCGTGCCAAACTAGAAGCAAATCTCCCCCCACCCCCTTCGTCCTCTATTTCTTTTTTGTACAAAAAGAAGAGTGATTATTGAACTAATCACTATCACTACCACACATTCCACTTGCACTTAGAAATCGATTCGCAAATCGAAATTTCTTGTGCTTATCAACGAAGCTTATCTCAAAATCGATCCACAATCAAAGTAAGGCAACGAACAACAGGATAAACAAAGAATAGATTGGAACTCAGTTTCCACACAACAAATCTGGGGATTCCAAGCACATAGTTGATAAGATCGAGTTATCGATTAGGATTTTGGGGCAACAAAGCTCTCTCTCACCTCGGAAGCCCTAGCGAGGTTGGAGAAGGATTTGGGGGCGAGGTCGCCCACCTCTCTTTGCCATAGATTGAGTATGTTTTTAGCGGTGCTTTTGTTCTTGTTTCCGACACTTCTCCTCATCTCAGCGATAGTGATAGACGCTCTTCTTCTTCTTCTTCTTCTTCTTCTGCTTCTTCGACTTTTCCTTCTTGCTTTCAATGCGACGTTGATCGTTTCTCTTCGTGCGCATTATATGGTAGGTCACTCGATCGGACTCGATAAAACTACTCGACCGGATCCGACCCGACCCGACCTCACCTGATAAGGCATATATTGTTGCATAGAGGACCCCCTCAACTATAGCTCGTTATGAAAGAGACCCTTTCTTCAACTATTAAACTTTTGGAGTTGAATAGTTATAGTAAATTAAGTTAGATATGTGGGTAAAAATGCATGGGCAATTTCTGAAAAAAAAAAAAACGATTTTTTATTTATCCCAAGGTTAATATTAAAAATATTTTTTAAATATTTTATATTCTTTCAAATATATTTTTATATGTAGATTCTAAAATTAATTTCAAATATATCATTCTATACTTCTATCCTTATCAATTTTTTCTTATTTATTCTCAATTTCGAAGCAAAATAGGTATTTTATTTTTTTAAAATTTTGATAAAAATTTAATAAAAATTTAACTCAAGATAACTTAACGGATAATAACAACGAAGATATTTTTGAATAATAAAAAAATATACTAAGCCTATATTTGAAAAAAAAATAAAATTTCTAAAATATTGAGAAATTAATAGAATATTATTCCTTTACATATAATTTTCATCAAATAATTTTCAAATAACTTTATCAAATAATTTTCATCAAATTTTTGCTATTAATTATTATTTTGGTAAACAAAATTGGAACAATAAATATCCTATTATTATTACTAATAGAGGTATTAAATATAACAACATTTTTAATTTAATTAACTATAATATTTTAATTTAAAAATATAAAAAAAATCCACAGTTGAAGGGGGCTATTCAAATGAGTTGTAGTTCAGGGGGCTACACACATTTTTACCTTCTCTATATAAGGAACTGTCGCAACCCATTGTAGGGTTCGTTCCTGACCCTAAATTCTCTTTTTCGAAGGTGAAAAACTCGGCTTGATTCCGCGTCCTCGATCTCTCGCTTCTTCGAGCATCAAATGGTACGATCCTCCTCCGCCTCCCTCTTTGATTCCTTATCTCGTTTGATTTGATCTTATGATCTTTGTTTTTTCCTAATTCTTATCGTTCCCTCGATCTCGTTTTGTCGCAGGCGGATTCCCCCCGCAAGAGGTAACGATTCTAATCCCTTCATTTTCTACGTTGATGATATATTTTCTGCGTGTTATTTGGGTATTTTAGGGTTTCGGGTTGTAGGGTTTTGAGTAACTGGCTGATTGCTGCGATTTAGGGATTAGATCAAGCATTGATCTAGGGTTTTCTTGGTTTTATTGTTGTGTTTTTTAGATCTCTTAGGGTTTTGGGTTGGTGATAATTTAGTGTTTTGAGTAGCTCGATTGTTACGATTTAGGGATTAGATCAAGCAGTGAAACTTGTCTTATTTTGTGCAGTTTCTGTTTCATGTGATTCAGTAATTTGATGAAGATAGTTGTGATATCTGGGGTTTTGCGATTGGAAGTACGGAGAGCTGATGTGATTTTGGCAACAAATTTCCCACTTATGATATATTTAACATTTTTCTTTTCTTTTCTCTATGTGTTGTTGTTGATGGTGGTGTGTAGCTTTGTTTATATTTAATTGGGAGAATTTCCATAGTTCTGATGATCTTTCTATATACGATGAGTTTGAGCCTGTGGCGGAGCGAGGATCTGATGCTAAGAGGGGAAGTATGGTTGAAACGACAATAGGTTTAGTTTGCCATGGATCTGTACAATAAAGAAAAAAATAACTACCTATCAACGGAAACAAAGATTAATAAATTAGTGCACAAAAATGATTGAAGATACAGAAAAAAATTCTGAGAAAGTAAAAGCTTTTAGATGATTTGTATCATTTTAAGTTGACTGGATTCAATAGCTTTCTTAATGCTAAGATTTCTAAAGAATATGGATACATGTTGTAGCTATGGAGCTAAGCGAGTATTCAACAGTCATAAGTGATTTAGTGGAGAGCAATATTTTAGTACTACAATGAAAATGGCCAGTCTCGCTATTAAAATATTTCAGCTGTTAATAGCTTTTAGGCGCTGGTAATTTCAATTTCTGGATTAATTTCACTTTTTTAACTTGGAATGCTTCAGGTACTCGCGGTCCCCATCTCCTTATAGGGGTCGCTCTAGATCACGATCACGGTCCAGGGGCCGGTCTCCGTCAAGGTCGCGGTCCCCCGTTCCTATATCTCAGACACGGTCTCGATCTGGAAGTCGTGGCAGGTCATAAGCATATTCAGAACTTCTGTGTTTCACCAATTAATAAATTCTGCTAATTGAATTACAAATTTGGACTTTTAATCTTTTTTTGGTGGCAGGGTTGAGACCGTGAATGCTGGAAATACTCTCTATGTAACTGGTCTCTCCTCCAGAGTTACAGAAAGAGAACTTGAAGATCACTTTTCTAAGGAAGGAAAGGTTTGTCTATGTGAAGCCTTTGTTTTGAGGCTCGGTCGACTGGCTGGAAATTCTGCTAAAGTGTCATTAAGCAGTTGGAGGAAGCACTGGAGCTTCTTCATTGATATCCTGAAATCCTCACTAACAGCTTTTGGCTGCAGTATAAGCAAAAGCTTCAACTTGGAGCTTCTTCTTTTGGTGTTTGGAGGCTCATTTTAGCTTCATTTCATGGCAAAAGCTCTTGACTTCTGTTTGTCAAATGCTTTGTGGCTGATTTTCAAAGTTGAGAAGCTATATCAGAAGCTTAGCTAAAGCCACAAAACAGGCACACAGACTGAAGCTTTGTTTATGGTTTTCATTACTTTCAGGTCGTTGGATGCCATCTTGTTGTTGAACCCCGTACACGAGCTTCTCGCGGCTTTGCATTTGTGACTATGGACGCCAATGAAGATGCGGAACGATGCATCAAATATCTCAACCAGTCTGTGTTGGAAGGCCGATATATCACTGTCGAAAAAGTACTTCTTTGCCTTTTAGCATTAGGTCTTATCTTATGTCTTTTTTCTTTCTTTGACTTGGAGGTTTTTGGTTATATTCAGAAGACATTGCTCAAGCTATGTGCAGCAAATCAAGATGATGAGTTCATCCATTTCAACTTAAAGTCATTACAGCTTGATGAATGGACAGCCCTAGTCGGTTTACCATGCATCACATCAACTAAACATAGCAAATTTCCAACTTAACAACATCAGCTTTCACCTTCAACTCCCCACAACAACTAATCAACGGACATTACCAACTTTCTAGTCAAGCATATATGGTATCTTTTTAGCATTCGTCAGATGACTCTCCTAGCAACTAGTTAATGCTAGTGTTTCACAGTATTGAATTGGTCATTTTTTGAATCTTTAATTCATAGTTTTTCTCCTAACATTTATTCAAAATTATTTTAGGCAGTAAATTATGGTTTCTGTTGTGCCCACCATCTCTTTTGGTATGTTTTTGGTTGATTGTGAGACTTGTGAAGAATTGTTGTGCTTGCTTCTTTTCAGTCGAGGAGAGGGCGCCCACGGACCCCTACACCTGGAAACTACTTGGGCTTGAAGAATCCTCGAGACAGTGAGTTTTTTTTAAAAAAAATTCCTTCAGTCTAGCCTGATAATTGCTGACAATTTAGGTGCAAATTTGCCCTAGCTTCTAGCAAAACTTCTCTACATCAGAAAGCAGTAGCTAGGCATTTGGCAATTAGTTCAGAGCTTTTTCTTTGTTGTGAAAGCTAATGTGCTTTTGGGCCTTATATGCAGATGGTCCAATTTGAAACTTCTGCTATAATCTGTAGCAAAAAACTGTTATTATGATTCTAATGGAGAAGTTATTAGTGCTTCTTCCAACTTCTTACTAAGGCTTAGTTTGGTAATGTAGTGGGTAAAAGAACCAATTTTATTCTTTGGGAGACCCAAAAAAATTATAAGTGCTTACAATCGTTTTTCTCTAATGCTTTAAAATTGCAGTTGTAACTGACACCAGAGAAGCATTTAAAATTGCTTCTACAATGGTTGTGGCAACCATAATTCTGTAGCGTAAAAGGAGAGAATATTGAAAGCGCTCTTGAAATTTTTGGATCTTTTATAGTATAGAAATTATGCTTTTAACCACTACATTACCAAACTAGGCCTAATAACAATACTTTTGTAGAAGCTAATGCAAGCCAAGCAGGCTGTACATGAACCTTCTTCTTGTATTTCCACCCCCCCTCCCTTATGTGTTCATTTGTTCTTCATATATATATTACATATATATCTGTAGAGTTCGGCTACTATACTATCAATAGCACCAAGTGTGTGTTTGGTGCTACCAAGTTTTCCGTCATTAGATCTATCATTTTGACCATTTTCATCTTTTTGATCGTACTATTTCTAAACCCTAAGGGATTACTATCATCCTAACCACACATCCCTTCATCCAAAGGCCGAAAACCTAATAGCACCAATGACTTGGTGCTATTAATGGTATAGTAGCCTAGTTCTATATATATATATATATATATATATATATATATATATATATATATATATATATATAAGGTCCCTAGGATTTAGTGAGTGGTTGAAAAAATAGTATGATCTAAGAGATGGAAATGATCAAAGGGGTAGATCTAACGGCGAAAAATTTGATAGCACCAAGTGCTTGGTGCTATCAATAGTATAGTAGCCGGACTCTCTCTCTCTCTCTCTCTCTCTCTCTCTCTCTCTCTCTCTATATATATATATATATATATATATATATATATACTTTTTTTCTTCTTCGATCGACTTCACACATCTACCTCCTTTTTCTTTTGATAGGTTACCGCTATGGCGGAAGATATCGTGGAGGCTATGGTCGTGATGATTATGGCGGTGGTGGCTACCGTAGATCTCCAAGGCGCTCGCCCTATCGTGGCGGCCGTGACTATTCCCCTCCGCCTCGCAGGTCACCTTTCAGTAGCAAGTCAAGAAGGGAAAGGTCAAGATCTTTACCTTATTCTCCATATAGAAGTCCGGATAGAGGCTATGGCCGTCGCACAAATGGCTACACAAGGTAAGCATGGTCTATTTGGTCTTTTTGAATTGGGACATCGAGACATGAGTAAGTTTTTAACTGTAAGAACTGATGTTTGACCCTATGCTGATTTCTACTGTATGGTTTGTTAGACTCTTGAGTGCCGGACTTAGTTTTGAAGCTTTTACTTGGTGTGTAATGTTTGAAAACATGGGATGCTCGCCTTTTATTTAAGAGATTGATAGGTGCTGGTTCTGCTGCATTTGATTACATTTTTTAGGGGCACTTTTGGGGGGTTTATTTGCCCAATTTGTATTTGGAATTAAAGCACGTTCTTTGTGTTGCGATTTATGCTCGAAATACCCAAAGCGGGAAAGTTTAAAAATGATGCGAGGACCGAGTGAATATCATGATATATCTATCGGCTGATTGGTCTTACTGTATGGTACTGTGTTATTTGATATATAGATGTTTGAGCAGTGTTGTTAGCAAATGCACTATCAAAGATATCCTCTGAAGCATCAACTGGATCCTTCTATTATCCATCTTTTATAGTGCTTTATGCTGCAGTGGTATATATTTTTCTTCTTTGTAAACGATGCCTTAATAGGGCCTGCTGCTGATGAATGAAGAAGTCTTAGTCTTGTCGATAATCATGTATTGTGGTAGTTGCAAACCCAGGTACCTCTCTCACTATTATAAGGAGATCGACTTGTTTTCAACTAGTAAGTAACATTCCTCATTAATCTGAATAAGATGATAGAGATCATTACCTTTCTATTTGTTGAATGGGATATTTATCTATATTTCTCAAAGTTCATCTTCTCTTTGCATAACACGTTACTACTATGAATGGTAAATAAAAAATGTGTTGACCATTTTCTGTGCTTCCCGTTGCTGTAGCAAGTACTGTGGCAGAACCGTTCGCTGTAGCTAAAACTGCAGAGTTTCCTCAGGTAATGAAATTAAAAATAATTTGTGTACTTTATATTTTTTTATTAAAAATTTTTATATATTTTGATTTTACCTGCTTTAATAAGTCCCTTGTTCATCCTACAAAAATTATTTGTGTCAAAACAAAATAGCGTGTAGCAAAACGAAGAAAAGTAGGTGGGGTGTTAGTAATTAGATGTGTTTAGGGGTCTGTTTTATGATGCCCTGTAGGCTGTAGTTTAGGGGGACTCTGTATCCAAGTTTTATCTCCGAATGAGTCATGTTTTTTTTTTTTTTTTTTACATTACTAATACCATGATTTAATACATTATTATTAATAAAATGAGATAATATATCTGATATAATTTTTAAACTTTAAAAATATATTTAATATATTTTTAATTGACCAAAATACTATTGTTAAATTTTAAAAATTTCTTTAAATATAAAACTAATTCAGGATTAAGGGTATTTTGTAGATAGAGAGATAAATTTAAAAATTTTGAATAGTGGTGAAGGATATATAAGAAAAAACATAAGAAAAAGTTTCTGAAAAGAAAATTACATCTAATATATTAATAAAAATATAAAAAATGCTACTTGTATACCCTATTTGGGGTGTACATCACACACCCTAGTGAGGCGTAGTGAGGGATCATTTCACAAATTATGAAATGATCTTTTTTATTTTTAGATGGATGAATATAGGATGTACACCTTGGGTATACATGCAGCATTGCTCTAAAAATATTGACTAGTCCAGTCCTTTGCCTTTGCTTCCGCAGGACAAGTCCACAATTTTAAAGCATTTTATGACTACAAGCTGAGAAGGACGATTTTGGATATTTTAGTACTAACTAGTGAAGGAATCGTGCTACGGAACATAAATTTTTTTTTATATAAATAATAAATAATTTATAAAAAAATAATAAATAAAAAATATTAGAAATTTTAGTTTTCTATACAATTTTTTTTTGTCAAATAAAAAAAAAAAAGTGCTAGAAATCTTGGGCAGCATTCAAAATTTTTTATTTATAAACTTTATAAATTGAGTGGCAAGACAGGGGTCACTATCTCCTTAATCCCTCTCGTTAACTCTTAAATATGAGTAATTATTGGGCACATTATTTTAATATTTTGTATAAATAATAAACCACATAAATAATAAATTATTATTTTAATATTTTGTATAAATAAATGCACCACATAAATAATAAATTATTCTAATTAAAGCCAACAAATAAATGCACCACACATCTTTTCATCCAAAGAGTAAAAACCTACAAACATCAATGACTTCATATGAGCTCAATTCTTTATATATATATATATATATATATATATATATATATATATATATATATATATATATATATATATATATATATAGAATGAAACTACTATACTATCTGTTGGAATTAGAGGGCAGCGAAAACTTACAAACTGGATAGCCAACGTATCCAGGAACCGGAATTGGATCAGGTAGTTTGTTTTACCAGCCTTCTTTGGAGACCCGGATCGGATGCGAAGAGGGCTACCAGAGTCCTCTTCTATGTCCACACTCCAAAACCCCGGGAACGAAGGTGGAAACCCAGAGAGAACGTAGAAAGAGAATGAGGAAGAAGGTGGAAACCCAGAGAGAACGTAGAAAGAGAATGAGGAAGAAGAAAATCTCTTTTTCTTCTTGTGTATCGTATGTTGTCTGTTTCTCCCCGTATAAGAAAATGAATTCTATTTATAGACTATTAGGACCCTTTAGGATATCCTCTTTCTCACGTAGACATAAACAGAATATGGTTAGGATATGGGTTAAGATATGTTTCTTAACCTATAAGAAACATATCCTTATCTTTAACCCATAAGGATAAATTATATTCTTTATCCTTAACCTATAAGGATAAATCCCGATCTTATCCTTAACACAAAAGGATAAATCCTAATCCACATCTCATATGGATTGAGTCAAAATAGAACCGGCCAATGTGGACACACCACATGGCAACAATCTCCCACTTGACCACATTTGCCAATTTTCTCTCATATACATTCTACTCTTCATACGGGTAATGTAGCGTGCGACCAGATGGAAAAAATCACAATGCATGAGTGCTATATTAAGTCACCACCCAACTAACATAGCACATCACTGACTAAAGCGTATATGCCCCAGACGTTTCAACACACACCAGATCAAGTATCACAAATCCCCCTCCTGTAATCACAGGGCTTGACCCCACAACATCTCTTGTACTCATGATTATCTCAAGTAACACAACCGAGATAACCGCCCGGGCAATGAGTCACAAGACTTTCATGGTGTGCTATCGAAGCATCTTCCTCAGCCCCTCACATTAATCTGTATCGGTCCAAGCACTTTACTAGACATGCTCCGCGAGATCGTATTTTCTCATGACCCTGAGATACATGCTAAGTTAGTTACTTTGGACCTCTACTTCATAATGTAGTTCTAAGTCGAGGGCATAAAAAAAGGGGTTAGTGCTCACTCAGTGACATAGAGGGAAGGATATATGTCACTCTACTAACTGGTCGACAATCACATACAGTATGATATGTATGCCATGGCGGAGCACCCACCCAATGGGTCGTGTCACGCTCTAAAACGCCATGCGAACCTTGGTCTAGGCACCACTAAGGCATCTAACCACTATACAACTCAGGTCATCTCTCTAACCCAAGTGTTTAGGTTCGGCTGCTATACAGGCTCGATATAGAATTTCACAAAAGAATTCTCATATCCAACTCCCAAGAGTCTCATCTTAAACTAATTAAGACGACTTTCAAATCGTATCAACACTTTATTCATAACGTATATGAACAAAGCAATCATATTACAACTACTAAAGTTTAATATGATTATTTAGTCTCATCCTGCTCACCACTTAGGTGCCAGGGCGATCACCCGTGTGAGTGGGCTGACCTGAGCCTGGTGACTAATGGTAATATGTGCCTACTAGTATCAATTACGCAATCATACATAAAAGAAAAACATATTTTCATTAAGAAAAGCGTAAGATACAAAAGTCTCAATAATGTCCATACATCATAACCTACGAAGACCCAGACTCCTAACGTGGGTCAGGAACATATCCCTAGCTATCGGCTTAGTCAACGGATCAGCCACCATCCTAGTGGTGGAGATATGTCTAAGAGTGACCTCGCCTAGCCTAATCATCTCTCGAATGTAGTGAAAACGGATGTCAATGTGCTTGGTCCTACCATGATACTTGGGGTCCTTCACATACTCCAAAGCAGCCATGCTGTCAGAGACCATCTCAACAGGCTCGTCAGCTCGAGTCACAATGTCGAGGTGCTGGAGAAATCTCCTTAGCCAAACAGCCTCCTGAACGGCTGCTGAACAAGCAACATACTCCGCCTCCATGGTAGACAAGGCGATGCAACTCTGCTTTTTACTGCACCAGGAAATTGCCCCACCTCCAAGCACAAACACATAGCCTGAAGTGGACCTGCGCTCATCTCTATCACCGCCCCAATCAGCATCACTATATCCTTTCAATCTCAAGTCCCCAGCTTGAAAGCATAGAACGAGATCACTGGTTCCCTTTAAGTATCGAAGGATCCTTTTGACCGCTTGCCAATGAGCAGGTCCTGGGTTGCTCTGGTAACGACTTACCAAACCAACAGCGAAGCATATGTCAGGTCGAGTACACATCATAGCGTACATCAAGCTGCCAATCGCACTCGCATAAGGGACCCTACTCATTTGCTCTTTTTCTTTATCCATTTTAGGGCACTGATCAAGACTCAAAGTGTGATTCTTTTCCACTGGAGTATCAACGGGTTTACTATGATGCATCCTAAACCGCTCCAGAACCCTTTTAATGTAGGATTCTTGAGACAGACCAAGAAGTCTCCTAGAGCGATCTCTGATGACCTTCACACCGAGCACATAGCTCGCCTCACCCATATCTTTCATCTCAAAATTGAAAGATAACCACTCCTTAGTGGTATTGATCAACTCGATGTCATTCCCAGCCAATAGTATGTCGTCGATGTATAGAGAGAGAAACAAAATTCCCTTCTCTGACTTCTTGACATATACACAGTGGTCTTCCTCTATCATGGACATACCGATAGAGATGATGGCTTCATGAAACCTGAAATACCACTGTCTCGATGACTGTTTGAGACCATAAATGGACCTTTTAAGACGACATACTTTGTCTTCTTGACCTTCGAGTACAAAACCCTCAGGTTGATCCATGTAGATCTCCTCCGCTAATCCTCCATTGAGGAAAGCTGTCTTGACATCCATTTGGAACAATTCCAAATCTAGATGAGCCACTAAGGCTAAAATCACACGTATAGAGGCAAATCTCACAACAGGAGCAAATGTCTCGTTGTAATCTACCCCCTGCCTTTGATTGTAGCCCTTAGCCACGAGCCGAGCCTTATATTTATCGATTGATCCATCTACCTTGCGCTTAATTTTTAAAACCCATTTATTTCCAATAGACTTGCGCTCAGGTGGAAGGTCAACCAACTCCCATACTTGGTTCTTGCTCATGGAATCCATCTCATCTCTCATAGCAGCCATCCACTCATTACAAGCTGGTGATTGTAGCGCTTCTACATAAGAAGCAGGCTCATCATCATCGAGCGGAGTGCACATGAAAATATTCCCTTCGATCTCAAAACGTCGACGGGGAATGTTTCCACGTTCACTTCTACGCAGTTGAGGGCCTAAACTGTCGGCTTCCAAGGGTATGCTCCCACTCATAGAAGCACTCCCACTAGCCGGAGGATCGCTACCACCTCCTTCAGCGACTTCGGGAAGTGATCGATCACCCTCACCAGAAGATGGGATAGCATCGTCTTGTAACTCATACAATCCGACGCCATTTCGTATTTCACCAATGCTTGGAAATTCCTTCTCTAGGAATTCCACATTACGAGACTCAATCTCGGTCATCCCACCATCTGGGTGTTCACCATACATCACATAGCCCTTCGAATTTTCTGGGTATCTGATGAACACATGCTTGCTTGCTTTAGGGCCGAGTTTTCCGAATCTATGTGAGGGGTTGTGAACATATCCAGCTGAACCCCAAGGGCGTAAGTAGTGTAAACTTGGCTTTCTACCAATCCACAACTCATATGGGGTAGATGGCACTGATTTACTAGGGACTCGTTAAGAATATAGGCAGCAGTCAAAAGAGCATCTCCCCAAAAACTTATAGGAAGATGAGCATGCGCCATCATAGACCTAACCATGTCCAGTAGAGTACGATTCCTTCGCTCTGCAACACCATTTTGTTGCGGAGTACTTGGAATAGTGAGCTGTCTCATAATGAATGCCCTTTTGCTCACAGTAAATCTTGAACTGATCAGACAAGTACTCACGTCCTCGATCAGTGCGAAGCACTTTTACACTTCTTTCTATTTGATTCTCAGCCTCCGCTACGAAGCGCTTGAAGCAATCTAAAGCTTCAGAACGGTGAGAAATCAAATACACATAGCCATAACGGGAATAATCATCAATGAATGTGAGAAAATAGCACTCACCATGCCGGGCCCTCACATTCATTGGCCCACAAATGTCTGAGTGGATCAGTTCCAAAGGATGAGAGGCACGAGTAGCCTTACCAAAAGGCTTTCTACATGCCTTCCCTGTAACGACCCGGCCCACTAGCAATAATAACTCGTTGGGCCCAAACCACAGCCCAAAATGCTTAAGCCCAGTTATTATTAATAGTGTCCAAGTCTCATATAAACCCAATGACAAATCCATCCACATCCGATGTGGGACTATTGGGGGCGTCACAGACTCCCCCCGTTTAGGCCTGACGACCAAATGTAACGACCCGGCCCACTAGCAATAATAACTTGTTGGGCCCAAATCACAGCCCAAAATGCTTAAGCCCAGTTATTATTACTAGTGTCCATGTCTCATATAAACCCAATTACAATTCCATCCACATCCGATGTGGGACTATTGGGGGCGTCAAAGACTCCCCCCGTTTAGGCCTGACGTCCTCGTCATCCCAAACACACACACAGCAGCCCAAGATCACCAGGCGGTGTGAGACTTGTCTCGCTAGCCCTGCCATCTAGACCCAGGCTCAGCCGAGACTCGCCGCACACTTCCGGCTGGTTATTGGCTCTGATACCAAATGTAACGACCCGGCCCACTAGCAATAATAACTCGTTGGGCCCAAACCACAGCCCAAAATGCTTAAGCCCAGTTATTATTAATAGTGTCCAAGTCTCATATAAACCCAATGACAAATCCATCCACATCCGATGTGGGACTATTGGGGGCGTCACATTCCCAGCCAGACAAGGCTCGCACATAGATAGATCAACTTTGGCGAGAGACCCCAAAAGGCCTACTCGAGCCAGTCTGTTCATTCTTTCTTGACCTATATGGCCTAGTCTGGCATGCCATTTAACGGATTCATCACAGAGATTAGAAGAAGAAGAAGCAAAAGCAAACGAATCATCCTCCAAATCTAACTTAAAAAATTATTTATTAATGTACCATATCCAAATAAAGTACCATGAAAGGAAATGTCAAGGCGGTCTCTGTCAAAATGAAAAGAATAGCCTAAATGTAGCAAAGCTAAAACTGAACATAGATTACATCTTATACCGGGTGCATATAGCACATCTTGAAGAAGTAAGGTGCGGCCACCACGCAACTTGAGTCGGTACGAACCAACTCTAATAACTTCTTCCATTGAGCCATTCCCAAGGGTGGCAAATTGTGTGCCAGTCGGTACTCGATGGTAATCTACAAATCCCGCTCGATCACGCACTACGTGCTTGTTTGCTCTTGTATCCACGATCCAATCGGGAAGAGAATTAGCTACTAAAGCATAAGAGCAAACAAAACAGTGTGAGAGTGGTAGGGTTACCTTTTTCGGCTCAGAACAATCCCGAGCGAAATGACCCTTCTTCTTGCAGTTATAGCATTTTAGCTTCGCAACATCTCTGCTGCCAGCGCGCTTGCCTCTGCCGCGCTTTCTAATTCCACCATGAGGAATTTGATTTTTATTTTTCTGCGCTCCTTTGTTGTAACGCTTTTTGCGCTTGGGTGCAATCCCACCGCGCTCCTCAGAGCGTGCAACAAGAGCGACAGAACGGTTCGCATCCAAGCGTTCTGCCTCAAGCTCGAGATGACGTGATATGTCATTAAACGTTTTAATGCCCTCACTGTGCGTCATCAAGAGCTTCATCTGGGACCATTCAGGGTCCGGCAGTGAACGAATCACCGCGAGAACCTGTTGCTCATCGGTGAGCTCATTTCCAGCAGCCTTAAGGTCCCGAATCATGGTGCTCATCACACGAAGGTGCTCAACCATTGAGAGCTTCGGGTCCTTAATGTACTGCTGAAACTTTAGATTTAGGGCACGCAGCCTCGTAACGGAAGTTTGCCCAAAAGCAATCTTCAGATTTTTCCACATGTCTTTGGCAGTCTCAAATGTCTCAAGCTGTCCAATGAGGTCATCCTGCATGGCACACAACATAGTATACCGAGCAGTACGATCCTCCTTGAACCATTTGTCATAGACATCCTGCTCATGCTGGTATTCTGCAGTAGAGTTATCTAGAGTCACGGTCTTTTTGACAGAGAGAGTTTCAAGAACTCCTTGTTCATTAAGCAGGTATTGTATTTTTCTGTGCCATATGTCATAATTCTTTCCGTTTAGCTTATCGCCCCTCGTGAGGTCAGCTATAACATTTCTGGAAGCCATTTCACTACATTCAAAAAAAAAAGGTTTGGACATAAGGCACATATTTGAAAACAAATTAACAAGATTGAAAAAATATCTCCTTCACAACGGGATCGAAAATTTCGCTAGGCTCATAATCATCACCCAGTGTCGGTTCAAGAAATTTCAATCTTATTAATTTTTTTTTTCTTATTTAATTTTGAAACTTATTCAAAAAAAATGGAACTCATCCATTTTAAAAGAACACATCTTTAAAAAAAAATTTAAGAACTTATCTTAGATAATTCATATCACACAGATAAAATAATAAAATAAGTACTTGTGCCAAAATTTAATTTGAAAAACGTCGATGGTGTGCAAAACACATTCCTCTTACATGACCTTAATTATTACATCACATTTGCAGAAATAAAACCTACTACATCACTACAATGTACATCAAAGGGAACCATATTCTAAAGGAATGCTGCACACGTCGAACCCGCTTTTCTAAAATTAAATTTTGTGGAAAAACACCGAAAGAACACAAATACTTATATGCACAAAATATACACAATTAATAATAAGCTACACAAGCATTTAAATCTACACAAGATAAAAAAAATATTTCGCACCACATAGGAGCATAAAAGAAATCGCATAAAAAAAAAAAAAATTGCACCACATAGGAGCATAAAAAAAAATCACATAAAAATTGCACCACATAGGAGCATAAAAGAAAACTTATTTTCTTAAAAAAAATTACGAGAAGCCACTCAGGCCGGGCCAGCCATGCGCACCCAGCGCGATGGGCCCTGCGCCCGAAGCTTTTTTTTTTTTTGAGTAATGCACATAGCATAAAAGAAAATAAAAAATAAAAAATATTTATTTACAACTGATGTAAATAAAAATATTTCTAGAAGAATAAAAAACTAAAACTAATTTAGTTTTCTTTTTATCTTTTATTTATATATATTAAAAAAAATATTTACAGCATATGTAAATAATAAAAAATGTCATTTACAACATATGTAAAATAAAAAAAAATATTTCGTGATCAATATAAAAGAATAAAAAATTAAAACTAATTTAATTTTCTATCTTCATCTTTTATTTATTTATTTTAATTCAATTTCACATAGAAAAAGAATCTAAAAAATTTGTAGAACTAATCTACGAAAAATATGATCAACGAAACAATTTTTTTTTTTTTTTTTTTAATCAAGCAAACACAGGCATGATCTTTAGGCGAAAACAAGCAAATCGGCTCCGATACCAATTGTTGGAATTAGAGGGCAGCGGAAACTTACAGGGCAGCGGAAACTTACAAACTGGATAGCCAACGTATCCAGGAACCGGAATTGGATCAGGTACCTTGTTTTACCAGCCTTCTTTGGAGACCCGGATCGGATGCGAAGAGGGCTACCAGAGTCCTCTTCTATGTCCACACTCCAAAACCCCGGGAACGAAGGTGGAAACCTAGAGAGAACGTAGAAAAAGAATGAGGAAGAAGAAAATCTTTTTTTCTTCTTGTGTATCGTATGTTGTCTGTTTCTCCCCGTATAAGGAAAGGGGTTCTATTTATAGACTATTAGTACCCTTTAGGATATCCTCTTTCTCACGTAGAGATAAACAGAATATGGTTAGGATATGGGTTAAGATATATTTCTTAACCTATAAGAAACATATCCTTATCTTTAACCCATAAGGATAAATCATATTCTTTATCCTTAACCTAAGGATAAATCACGATCTTATCCTTAACACAAAAGGATAAATCCTAATCCACATCTCATATGGATTGAGTCAAAATAGAACCGGCCAATGTGTACACACCACATGGCAACACTATCAATAGTACAAAACACTTGTAGTATTAATTTTTTAGCCTTTGGATGAAAAAATGTATGGTTAGAATTATAATGGTCCCTAGGGTTTAGTAGGTTATTGGTGAAATAGTATAAGTCCTAGGAGACTATTATAATCCTAACGGCACATCTCTTTATCCAAAGGCTAAAAAGTCAATAGTACTAAGTGGAAGGTATTATTGATAATATAGTAGCCGGACTCACTATATATATATATATAGTAGAGCTTATATGTTTTTAAAAGCATAAGTCCATCCATTCTTATAAATTTTTTACCATTGGATTTGTATTAGAATTTGTGTTTTTGTAAAGTTAACTAAAGAGAAAGAAAGATAAAGTAAAAAGTACAAATCCCAATTAAAATCTAATAGTAAAAAATTTACAACCATGGATGGCTTGTGCATTTAAAAACATATAAGCTCTACTATATATATATATATATATATACTATTAATAGTATCAATTAAGTTATTGGTGCTATTACGTTTTTAGTCATTGGATAAAAGGATGTGCAGTTAGGATAATAGTGGTCTTCTATGTTTAGTAGGTGGTTGAAAAAATAATATGATCTAAGTGATAAAAATAGTCAAAGAGGTAGATCTAACGCTGAAAAACTTGGTAGCATTAAGTGCTATCGATAGTATAGTAGCCGGACTATATATATATATATATATATATATATATATATATATATATATATATATATATATATATATAATTTCAGGATAGAACTTTTGAATTCAAGATCAATAATGTTGATCTTGATTTAAATAATTTAAAGTATTTTCTATCAAAATTTGAATAAATTTAGATTCTTCTGCACCGTTAAACTACAAACTCGCCATAATAGTCCTTCAAAATTAACAATTTTGAAATAATTTGATCATAAAATAAACTATGTCGAAAAAATATAAAAAAAAAATTTCTAAAAACTTTAAATACTTTAGATCAGTTTTAACGGTGTGGATCATTTATTTGAACACCCTAAGATAAAAAATAAGACTATAGTACCGGAGCTTCTATACTATAGATACTATAGAAGCTTAGCTATATATATATATATATATATATATATATATATATATATATATATAGTCCGGCTATTATGTTTGTACAAACACCGAACAATTGGTGCTTATAAGTTTTCTACCGTTGGATTTACCCCATTGATTAATTTCATCCATTTAATCATTCTATTCCACCAACCACTCACTTAAGCCTAGAGAGCCACTATCATCCTAACCACACATACTTTTATCCAATGGCTAAAAACCTACAAACATTAATTATTTGATACTTTTAAAAGCATAGGAGCTTAATTATATATATATATAGAGTTGGGCTGGAATGCTATTGATAGCACCAGCCCAACTTTGCCACCCATTTTATACCCTTTGGATTGCGTTGAGATTTGTGAAAGCTATTTAATGAAAAAAAGAAAAAAGAAAAAGTAAAAAGAAAAAGTAAAAATTAAATAGCTTTCACAAATCTCAACGCAATCCAAAGGATATAAAATGGGTGGCAAAGTTGGGCTGGTGCTATCAATAGCATTCCAGCCCAACTATATATATATATATATATATATATATATATATATATATATATATATATATATATATATATATATATAGTCCGTCTTGAATACTATCGATAGCGCTAAGTAATTAGTGTTACTAAGTTTTCAGTCCTTGGATAAAAGGAAGTACGGTTGGGATTATAGTGGTCACCTAGAATTTTTACTATTCAACCAACCACCTAGTAAACCCTATAGGACCACTATCATTCTAGCCGCACATTCCTTAATCGAAGTGCTAAAAAATTGGTAGCACCAATGACTTGGTGCTATCGATAGCACCAAGTCATTGGTGCTACCAATTTTTTAACCCTTGGAATAAAGAATGTGTGATTAGGATGATAGTGGTCTCCTAGGATTTAGTGGGTTGTTGATTGAATAGTAAAATCTTATGGGAATACTATAATCCCAACCGCATATTCTTTCATCCAATGGCTAGAAGCTTGGTAGCACCAATTGCTTGGTGCTATCGATAGTATTCCAGCCGGACTATATATATACTATTCTATCGATAGCACCAATCACTTGGTGCTACCAAGTTTTCTACCGTTTAGATCATACTATTTTTCCAACCACTCACTAAACCCAAGGGGCCACTATCATCCTAGCCACACATCCTTTCATCCAAGAGTCAAAAAACCTAATAGCACCAATGACTTGGTGCTATTAATAGTATAGTAGTCTAGTTATATATATATATATATATATATATATATATATATATATATATATATAGTCCAGTTACTATGTTTATAAAAGTATAAAGTAATTGGTATTTTTAAGTTTTCTTATAACGACCCGGCCCACTAGCAATAATAACTCGTTGGGCCCAAACCACAGCCAAAAATACTTAAGCCCAGTTATTATTACTAGTATCCATGCCTCATATAAATCCAATCACAATTCCATCCACATCCGATGTGGGACTATTGGGGGCGTCACAGACTCCCCCCGTTTAGGCCTGACGTCATCGTTAACCCAAACAGACACACTACAGCCCAAGATCACCAAGCGATGTATAAAAGTATAAAGTAATTGGTGTTTTTAAGTTTTCTTATAACGACCCGGCCTACTAGCAATAATAACACGTTGGGCCCAAACCACAGCCCAAAATACTTAAGCCCAGTTATTATTACTAGTGTCCATGTCTTATATAAATCCAATCACAATTCCATCCACATACGATGTGGGACTATTGAGGGCGTC
>CM055080.1:2332705-2552705 GCA_029204045.2 Tillandsia leiboldiana | reverse complement strand
CGCGCGACAGCAGGCGGGCGACTAGCGCAGGGCGCGAGCGGTGCGGTGGCAGCGAGGGCTTGGGCCGCACGTGGCGCTGACTAGGGCTGACAAGCGCCGGCACTAGCTGAGGCAGGGCGCGCGAGCGCACGAATCGCGTGGTGCGGGCTGGGGCAGCAAGTGTGAACTATGGACCATTTTATATATTTTATATATGCTTTGTGTGAATTTTTACCTCGGATGACGAAACTATCTGGTGAAGAACAATTTATTTTTTTATTTTATATTTGCTTTGTCTGAATTTTGTGTAAATTAATTCATGCGTTTGCTCAGACTATCTCGGATAATTTTGTATAAATTAATTTATGCGAGGAAACTATCTCGAAGTGTATGTTTATCCACTTTATATTTTTTTATGAACTACGATCAATTATATATTATTATATTCTGCCTTTAAATTTTTGATCCTTCAAATTATTTTTTACTCTATTTTTTTATACATATTTTTTATTTATCCGCAGCGCAAGGCGAGTACTCCACTAGTATATACTAAAATAGTATACTTAAAATAAAATAGTACTAAAAAGTAAAAAGTAAAAAAGGCAGGGGGTATTTGAAAGTTTTCCCTTGGTAGATCCTCAGCCCTTCTATGCTCAACAACTTACCATTCCGTCCCCTCACCCAACCGCCGACGAAGACGATGCTACGAATCGCCTACTGCTCCCCGACCCTTCGCCCCGCACCCTCCTCTTCTCCTTCTCCTCCTCCGCCCTCCTCCTCCTCCTCCTCTTCCTCCTCCTCTCCCGGCCTAAACCCCTCCATCTCCGCGCAATCGCGCCTCCGATCCCCCCCGATCTCCTCTTTGCGCCTCGATCCCGCGTCCCTCCCCCGCCGGCCGCCGCTGCTGCTGCGGAGGCGGGGGCGGCGGCGGCTTCTCCTCTGTCCGTGCAACGCCGCGCTCGGCCATGGCGACCGCCCGGGCGGAGGTGGCGATCCGAGCGGGGGAGACGAGGGCGATCGCTTTCTCCAGGCCTTCCTCCTCCTCCCAGGTCTCGTCCTGTTCCCGAATCCGCTCTTTTTTTCTTCTCGTTAGGGTCGGTAGGGTTTAGGTTTTGATCGAAATGGTTAGTAATTTCTTGTTATTTGGTTTGCTCCTATCCTGATTTGATTGTTTATGTTTATTCATCATGTGGGAACCAATGGAATTGTTCCTTGGATATTAACGATCCTGAGAAGCGAGACGATATATGACAATAATGTAGTGATTGGAATAGTAAAGCTCAAGAAGAACAGGGAATGCAAATCTTAGCCTCTTTTTCTTGACAATTCGGGGAAAAAAAAGAGATTTTTTTGGCCCTAGATTTTGGCCTGGGGCTCCATTGGGCCAATATTGTGTTGGCACGTATCCATCTTGGCATATTGGACACGGCAATTCGTAGAGGCCAATGCGACTTTGGATTAAACATGGCATAATTTTGTAGCTTGTGTAAAAAATTTTAAATCCATAACTACTGTGTTTTGTTTGTTCAAAGTTGTATATAATAATTGTTTCCACTGCAGTGAGGCTCATGTTTCTCTAGAGATATGGTAATCTTTCTTGGAAAATATTTAGTCATTTGTATTTGCTTAGCTCTTTTCCTCTTTCTTCTGGCCCATATGGTTGAGGAGGCTTGGATTAGCGACCGTCCATGTGTGATTAAGGGCTTTGTGTATACCACTGGTCGAAAGGTCACCTGCTTATGCATTTGTGAGTGGTCCAGTTGTATAATCTCTTTAACTCTTGAATACCAAAATTTAATCTACTTTAGAAGTGCCCTGCATGTTGTGTGTAAAACCTCGTTCATGATTTCATGTTGCTGAATGTGTATAATTTGTCTTTCCTAATATTTATTGCTGTTTTGACATTAATCATCTCGAGCATTGCTATCTTTATTTGGGTGTGAAACAATTCTTCTTTGGTTGTTCTTAAACATATAATATGTAATACAGAAACTGCCCGTCACTACAGATTGTGGGAGCAGGGGTTCAAAGAAGAGGCAGAATGGAAGCATTCTAACCGGAATCATTTCTTTTCCCCTCAAGCAAGGGATCCATTGTCAAAAGTTAGATCTCTGAGTCATGGATTTCTTCGTCGATTTCATAGTCCAACAATATTTCTTAAAGTTGTTTGTGATGGTGATCTACTATTACCAATTAATGTTGGTATGCTGGCATACTGGAGTTCCATAATTTCTTTAATCATTTAATCTTTTTGTAACAATGTTATATCATCATTAATTTTTTGTTAATGTTATCTACGCCTTTTTTACCTGAAGGAGAGTTCGCAGTCAAAAAACTTGTCAATGATCCTGTAGATGATGACAGTAAGGTGACATTTTGGTCCACTAACCTAGTTTCTACTGTCCTCATATTGTTATTCTGATATTTCTCTAAATTGTAGGAATGCCCGGATGAATTTCAGTTCATTAAGAATGTTATGGGGACATGTGGTTACGAGGTTAGAAGTTTTACTTAAAATTACTGAGAGTTTTTGCTGACCGGTAGTATGCTGCATATATTTGCTTTCCCTTGTAATTTTTGCACAGTTGTGAAGTTTCTGTAGCTCATAATTGATTCTCTTTAAGATTATAAAATCTTGGCTCGACACCATAATCTAACTTACCCTCTTTGGGCTTTGGGGACTTGTGGTATCTTTTCTTTATTTGATTCTTCCCTGTTAGTCAGGCCTAGCATGTTCAAGCTTAGGTCTATTTTATGTTACAAACTTTAATTAGTAGGTTTGCACTAGAACTATAGAAAATGCAGAAGTTGGTTAGCTTAGGCATACTTCATTGTGTCATTGTAGTCCAGACTCTAGGCTGATAAATTTATAAGAGAGTCCTGACATTTGGTACTATTTGGTCACCAAAAGAAGAAATACTAATGTAGTTTTGTAAAAATCTCAATTGTTCTTCTGAATTTCTAGCATTATCTTATAATTTATTATTCAGTCCTCATCATAATCTGACCACTACCAATTTGACGAGACAATGATAAATCCTACAAATTGATGTGGTAAATTTCAGCCTTTCAATCAAATATATTTTCTATAGTTTTCAAACTCCCACAAGTTTATTCCCTCCTCTGCATCTTTTTGAGGTTTGTTCACTAATTCTTGATGTTTTTAAGATTATGCTTTACTGTGGTTTTTAGCCTTCTTTTTTTTTTTAAAGAATCTTCTTCATTCATCATAGTTCGCTTAAGAAGCCTAAGTGACAAATTTCAAACAAAGAATAACCAGACTTTTTTCAATTAGACCGACTGCATCTGCTTAATTTCCGACCTGTTTGGATGTCGGAATATATTATCCAGTGATTTCCTATTTGGTATGAGAATTTTTTTATTGTGATTGGAAGCTAGATGTGTGGTCAAACGTTTAGAATGAATAGTATATTCGGCCTTCCAAGTCATTTTTCTAGAAAAAGATAAAACACCTTGTAGGTGAAACATACTAACCAACCAAATCATAAATGTCAAGGCCTTTCAAGGAGCAAAAATTACACTATTGTCTTTTAATTACACAAGAAAATCTTCATACCGAATAAGTTATCATTGGATTCTGACATCCAAACAAGACCTTCATGATTACTGCAAATTGCACATCCATGTACTATACCTGATTTTTCACGACGAACTATCCTTTTATTTGTTATTTTCTGTTTAAATGATTGACATGGCAAGTGTACATTTTGAAGTCTCATCTAATGTTGTTTGCTATTGTCCATTCAAGTTTTGTCCTTCTATTTTTCAGGTAACAATGGTTTGCATTACAGAAAGAGTGATGAGTACATATTACTCACGAATATTCATGGGAAAGGTTGTAAGATGGATGGCCTCTATTTTTTTCTATACTAGGATGTATGAGATAATTAGTAATTTAACTACAATTTTTTGGTACAATGAATTCAAATTAGTTTTTTTTTTTTTTTTGCGCATATTGAAGCATCGATAATCTGCAGGTTGCAGGGGGGAGAAATATAAGCATCGATGCTCGACCATCTGATGCAATAAATGTGGCGAAAATTTTCCAGGTATGCCTTCAAATTTGTCTTCAGCTATTACTTGAGATGCTTCTGGTTATTTTTCTTTTTAATCCAACTATCTACTGTAGCATGACTGCTTATGCCAACGGAGAAAAGACTAGCGATGGAGATATTGTCGAAGATATTCTCTCTTCTGGTTGAACATGCAACTATCGCACTTTATAGAATATGATATTATGATCACATAAAAAAAAAAAACTTGGAACCTTCTGAAGTAGTGAATGTCTTACATGTCATGGCAAAAATTATGATAATTTGGCAGATTAATAGTAGGCTAGACTTTGGAAAGCATATTCTTGGATAGCTGGAGAATGTTTTTGCGCTTTCCATTGCACTTTTTGTAATTTATTAGTTGATTTTTCAATTATTTCTTGGATTGTGCTTTCATTAATGTAAAATGTATAATGTGCTTTATGTGTTTTCTTGATTTATATGAACTATTTTTACGGTATTTGCAAACTACATAAGCATATTAACATGCAGTGGCTACTGGAGCATTTTGATTTTGACCACTGCACTTAACAACGTCTTCTTCACCATAATTTTTGATGACAAATATAGCATGCTTGTAATTTGCTACATTTTAGAGGCTTAACAGATGTTCTACTGTCATCTCAATACTTCATCAAATATGAAATCTTGATAATTGCAGGCACCAATATATGTAAACAAGGAGATTGTCCGAAAGGATGCTATTGAAATAATTCGTGGAAGATGGCGAGGAGATAATGCAAAGACTATATACGATGTTTCACTGGATAGGTACCCTCCGATCCTGGCGTAGGACGTAGGCAGGAGAAAATATCTCTTGTTAATTATAACCTACATCTACCATTTTACCATTTGCCTCATCTTATCTTACTACGAATCCTATTCTGTCGTGTCCCTGTTTATTTTTCATTGGATCATATATTTATTTGGGCTTGTTACCTTCGCATGGATAATGAATCTTCTATACATTGCATGCTTTTATTATTTATTTTGGTCTCCCTTTGAAATGCTTTCCGTAGTGTATCAAGTGGTAATATTTTGCTGCAATACTTTGTTTAGAATATTTCTTCTGCAGTGCAGTTGAAGGTCATGATCTTCTTGCTGAGGAGCTTGATTTGGTGAGGAAGATGAAAACAGCTATCATACAGGAAAGATACAGAGAAGCAGGTTGCATTTCAAAGCATCTCGTTGAGTTAAAATGGTAAATTTTAGAGTAATTTCTAATTAATCTGATACGAACATATGTTTCTTGTAGCTATTTGGCGAGACAAGCTCGCTAAACTCCGAACACTTAGAAACGAACCTTGATAGCTACAAATCAAGGTAAAAGAGGCATCCTTTAGCTTGTGTGTTGTAGTCTCTGTACTTAGGAATGGCCAAAGAGGAAGATCATTGGTTGTGTTGTAAATATCGCAAGCGAGGTTTATAACCTCACATGGAATTGTTGATAACTGAAGATGTTGTATGGAAATTAGAGATACCATGATTCACAATTCATAAATGTAAAAAATTGTTCCAGGCTATGATGAGATATACTTTTGGAAAAAGTATCAGCACAAATATAATCCAATTTGTGATCAGGTTCTGGGCTACTCTGTTACATCATGTAGCACCTCTGCTTTCGGGGGAAGCAATGTTTGTCGCATTTCCAGGTGAATTGCACACAGGTGGCTTGTTCATTGTCATTGCTGGTGGCTGGTAGTTGTTTGCGCCAAAGTTTGAGATTGAAATTTCAGGGGCATTGAACCTTGCCCCTTATAGTCTCAACTATAGCACAAGTTTTCGGGCATCGAACCAAAGCCATAATCTCAAATATCAACCTTGCGAAAGCATATTTTCAAATCATGCAGAAGTTGAAACTTTTGATATCATATCTAACAGAACACTACAAGCAACCCACATTGCTTGATACTCTACATTTAGAGCTTATAAGCTTTCACTAGACTGAACTAATCTGTAGTATCAAACAGCAAAATTTACAATAATTAGCAGCATCTACAAGGTAAGAAGCAAAATCCTTGTAGACAGTGATATATATACCTGATTCATACCCATCCCCATCCCCATAAAACAAAACAATGTGGATGATACTATATCGGATACAAACTACTAAAACCAAGCCATCCACCATACATACATTTTCCCAAGATTCTTGTGCGACATGGCCTCAGCTATCAGTCGACGGGCCTGTCCTTCTACAGCAAGTGGTAAAGAGGGTGCCGCTGCAACGCCGACTACCACTCCCTGTAGTTTTGCTTTGATATTGCTGATAGCCCTCTGAAACATCCAGAAATAATAAGTTCATGTTTGCAAAGTATTTCATATATTTTTATTTTATTTAAAAAGGTTAAATAGTCATTATTATACCAGCATTAATAGTAAGAAGAGAGAGATATTCAGACCTGTGCGTGAGGATTTTGGACTTCGACTCCGCTGGACTTGTGATATTTGGTCCACTCCACAAGGGGGTCGTGGATGAAAGTTTCGAGAACACTCATTAGTGTCTCCCTGTGTGTTCTTAGCACTGATAGAGTGATTTCACATACCTTCAAGAAGACACCCTCATATCCAGTGATGCCCAAGCCATCAATCATGTTCTGCACAGGCAGTAGCGCATTTATAATAAGAATCCAACTATGCTTAAGTAAATAAGAGAGGTAGTAGGAAAAAGAATTGGACAAAATTTCCAAAAAAGATCACTTTCATTTCCTTTGCAGATTCAGTCAATTCTGATATTCTCTGACTAGTGATACCCTCGGCTCTCCAAGTTTGCATTAAAAAGTATTAAATACGCATCTCTTTGAATGCATGCGAAATGCGAAATGATTATAACTCAAATTTGTCATCTCCAAAGGTATCAGTCATGAAGAAGAAAAAGGCGACAACCAATTTTGGTAAATTTAAAAACTCATGGTATAATTATAGGAAGTTGAGCAAGTAAAATTCAGTTTAGTTTCTTCACCTGGGTAAGCCTGAAAGGCACCAACTCAGGCTTCTCTAGCAGCAATCCCTTGTCAAACAAGCAACTAAAATCCACATGAACGCAGTCGCCACTTGTTGAATCAAAAAGAATGTTCTCTCCATGCCTATCGCCTAGCCCTACAATGTGCCCAACCATCGACCACACGGCAGTGGTATGTGCATAAGCCACCCTGGCCCTAAACCAAGCAGCTGGCTCGGAAAACGTAGTCAAGAACCATCTATGCAACACTGGAGGGAACATAGGGAGGATTTTAGACTTCAACATCTCATCCTCAGGCATTTTACCCTGGAATTGATCATAAATCTTCTTTATCAAGGGATTTGTTTTCTGTCGATCGAACTTTCCTAGGGTTACGTAGATGTCCTGAAGAATGTGCCGTAGGCCGCGAGTGTGGGGGACCCACTCTATCATTCCACAATCCTCTGTGAGAGGAATAACAGCAAACGTTCGAATGTAGAGTTTCCTCCTGCGGCTCTCAGGGAATTTGGATAGGAGACGGTTAATCATTGCGTTGAACTCCATCATGCGTGCATCTTTCCTCAGGTCGTCCTTTGGCTTGCATAGAAATGGGCGAGTAATACCATCACTTCCAAGAAAGACAACCTGAGAGTCAACAATATTGCACTATAATAAAATATACTATTCTTTTCATGATATACTATTCTTTTTATTGTATTAAAAAAAAAGATATTATTCTAAAACAAGCATACACCCAAACACCATCTGAGTAGAGTTTTCTTTGGAGAAATCGAAGTACAAGTCATTTTGACACCTTTTAAGGAACAGAATTTATAAAGAGCAACAGCTTTCAAACAACAGCCAAATATTGTTTAGTCTGAGATGATTTCGCATGAAAACAAACACAGAAAGATAGGAAATAAGGTTGGAAGATAAAGGCTAAGATGTGTCAGGGTAGTGTAAAAGCATTTACTGGTACTAAACTTTTACCTCCTTTTTTGTAATTTCAATCATCTAGCTGCTCCATTATCTCACAAATAATCAAGTTTTTTACTACAAATGTAGGCTAAAATTATATTTCATCGCATGTTGCGGACAAGTCTGAGCTAGATGACACTAACGATCAATTCAATGTCATAACTATCATAATAGCACATTTCTCCAAGCATAACTTATATTAGTTACCACTAGTCCTTACAGGCATTTCATAAAGATCATCTAATTTAGTTGCAGGCATCAAAAGTACATCACTGACATTGTAAAAGTACATGGCCAACAATAAAATGTATTACAGAAAAGATACTGTATTCACCTTTTTAGGTTTCTGAAGAGAGGAAAGGATCTCAGCCTCATCAGCTATCCCAGATATAGTAACATGTTCAAAAGGCGAAAAAGCATGGAAACTAGGAGGGTCTGTTGAGCTCGCATCATAAGAGGGCAATGTAACAGTTAAAGCTTGCTGAACAGGCAAAATAATTTCTAGGGGCATCATGCGCTTTAAGGCACTGAACTCAGTCGAAATATTAATTGTCCTCGCCTTTTGCTGCCCAGAATGAAGGCACAGCTTAATTAGATGATCTATCAAGTTAGCAAATTGAACAAAAAGAGAGTTATTATCACTCCCATGACGGGAACCCTTTCTCGCAGCATGTATAATCTCAGCTGCAGCATTGCGCCTTGCAGCAACTGTTGACTTTGAAACAGCAGCCATCATCCAAAGAGCTTGCTGTGGATACTCCTGCAGAACTGATGTAATAATATGCTTGACTATCCTTACTATCTCGTCATTCTGGTGGCAAATGCGAGAGATCAATTGAGATAATACTGTTAACCACTGATATGTTGGGAGGTCCTTTAAGCAACCACGCATGATGCTCAAGACCTAAAAAAGTAAAAGAGACTGATTAGCCATTAAAAAAACTATAAACATTAGGTAAATTAATTGCATATTTGACATGATTTACATTTTTTTAAATTTTGTTCTTTCCTCAGGTTGAATGCCTTCAATAGGGATGGCCTTATTTAGTCTAGATATCATATTAGGATTGAGTAGCAAACTCTACAATTACTGGTTCTGTTTGACAGCAGTAAATGAAAGAAGATTACCCCTTGAATAGCATGCACTGAATGGTACCCAAAAAAAAAAAAAAAAAAAAAAAAAAAAAAAACACTAGTAAACAAAATCAAACATGCTCTGAGAGTAAAAATATACCCTTGTATGAATAGTTTTCATAGGTTTATTGGAGGACGATCCATCTCTATGATATATGCTTCCAAACTCAAACCAAAGGGTTAACAATCTAGGTAATGCTTGGAAAAGATTCTTGTGCCCTTTGTGAAGTCCCTTTGCATAAAACAGCAATACATCCGGGAGATAAGACCACCAAGGCTTCTCCTCAGTAGAATGATTCAAGGAGCCACTGGAACCAGCAGAGTTTGAGGATAATCCATATCCAGACTGCATTTGATTATCTTCTTGGCGCTTCCGAGCATCAACAAGAAGATCATCGCAATATTTTGCCATAAAAAAGTAACCCTTTTCCCACCTGGGTTGCAATTCTCTAACCCTAGAATAAAGGCATATAATATCTTCCTTCTGTTTCTGACCAGTGTAATGAATCCATCTTGTATATAGAAGAATAGTTTTAGCCACATCTAGATTCTCCTTTGATGCCTGTGTGGCAGAGAGAGGTGCATTTGGTAAAGCTAGTGAGAGACTGGAGAGCGAAGAGGTAACAGCAGTGCCCAATACTTCAACAGGCATGTTTAAGAGTGTTTGCTGTAGTTCAGCTATTGCACAATCGGATTTTCTAATACTCCAGAGAAGTTTAGCCTTCTCCATATGAACATTTGGAGCACCTGAAGCATGTGCTTCTAGTATTGCACGGTGGGCCGTCTCATAATGGCCAAAAGAGCGGCAAAGCTTCGCATATTGAAGCCAGCAGTTTCCAACTTGAGTACCCATACTGCTAAGCACGTAAACTAGCCTTCGAAATGCAAGCAATGGCTCCCTAGTCCACAAAGATGGCTGTGTAAACCTTAGTCGATTTTCCCAGTCCTTCATTACTTCTGTAAATTTTGGATCATCTGAACTGAATGACTTCTCAAGAAATGAGTCCTCGCCAAGCAAAGAATTGAAGTCCTCCAACTCGCATAGCATATGGAGCTTTACTATATATGGATACGCACGCATATAGGAATCCATGCCAGCTGCTGCTAGAGGTACAAGTAATGCTTGTTTAGACTGCGCTATTTTTTCAGCAACTGTAAACTGATCTTTCTTCATCATTGCTTGAAATATCTTAGCAAGGCCCATGTCAAATGAAGCATTGGCCTCAGAGTTACTACACAATAAGCCCTCCTTATCAGCATCAGAGAGGTATTCATCCATCAAATCCCATCTCCCTAATCTCCAAGCCGCTTGTACTCCTTGCATACACCAAGCATTTTTGTATTGCGGTATCCTGGAGAGCAAACCATCCACGTGTGTGATCATGGCCTGGAGGTGACACATGTTCAGCAAGCAATTGAGAACATCTGAATGTCTCTGAGCTGAGTAAGGCTCCATCTGCAATGCCTGTTCACAGAATGTTAATACTTCTGCCCAGTTGCCGGCTTTCTCATTAATGAGAAGTTGGTCTTGTAGGCTCGAAGATTTTCTCAGATTCGCCAAACCCAATACACCATCTGGCTCATCCAAACCACTGTATATTTCCATGAGAAATGAAATGTCATCATCCGAAAATATGCCACTACTATCAGCAGCCGGATTGAAGGAGCCCGACTTTTCCCGAACATGCGATTCAAAATACATTAAAGCACGTGCATGAGCCTGACATCTGAATGAGGCCTTTGCAAGGGTAACTTTAGGAATGGCTGCTAAGAGTTCACTAACATTACCGCACTGTGCTAAGAGCTGTTCTGAATTGGAAGTAGAGTCATTTATACCTTTCACTTTGGGTGCTGCTTTTGAGGCTAAGTAATGCAAAGGTTGGGAAAGAGCAATCTCTTGTTTAAGATCATCAACCCACTGACCAAGATTATCGAGTAGGGTAAAGACAGCTTGGATGCAAACCTCACTCTGGCCCCCCGTGATTCCATGAACGGTAGCCCCACTGTTCTCTGAGGCTGCAGCATTAAGAACAGATAAGATCTCCTCAGTTATGCTATGCCGTGCCTCTAATGTTCCATAACAAACAGCATTCAGCACTAAATAAGGTAGCAAGTAAATGGCAGTTTGCATGTCATGCCGTACTATCCCACGGCATGCAGTAAAAATACTGGAACGAGAGCCTGTCGAATGGGCAGCTAGTTTTCTGATCCAAAAGTATATCCACCTTCTAAATGACATTGTCGGGCGATAAATTGGACCAACGGAAGTAGAATCAATCACACTAGGGAGCTGAAATCTCGAGGTCAAGCACGGCGCAATGATTTCCTTAACGTAATTGGAGAAACGATCCCACAACTTCTGGCCCCTCATGTTCATATTGCTCTCATCTTCACTAATTCCATACTTAGATGTCTCTAGAGATCCTTTGCTAACATTTTCATTCATTGATGCTTGGCAACCTGCCAATTTTAGAAGCTCTTGAATGGCCAAGGCAGCTGAATCTTGGACAACTGTATCAGAAGCAGCTCTGAAAGCCCTCGCTAGGTGTTTGTGGATCAACTCAAAAATGAGATCATCATCGGAACATTCAATCTTAAAACGCTCAGAAGATATTCCCTTAAATTTTGCAGGATCTACAGCACCAAGTGCTCCCAAACAATCTGCACAAACCAATTTCAACCTCTGGCCAACTGTGGTCCTTGATTCCTCTGCACATCCTCTAAGTAGGGCTGTGATTAAAGAGCTTATGACATCCATATCTGCAAGAACTTCACCGTTGATCAGAGCAGTAACATCTTTTCTTTTTAAATTGAACAATTTGCTCAATTCACAGGCCACCATGTACCTCACGTTTAAGCTCTCATGGTTAAGACCACAAACAGCATTCTGCAGTTGGTCCCGAAGTATCATTAATCCCCTCGCCTCTTGTATGACTTTGTTTACTTCTGACAAAGCAGGAATGCTAGGCAAGAGTGGCAGCTCACGAATATGTTGCTCTAGTAGCAAGCTGCTCTTGACAACAAGATCTTCTAGGATTGCGACAATTTTGTTCAAGTGCAAAGAAGGGCTTTCTTTGCAACGTTCCAAAGACGGAATAAAGGCAGCTACAACTTGTGACATGACGTGTTTTATGCTGGAAGGTGAAAGCTCGGTCAGTTGTCTTATGAAAAAATGCAACACATCAAGACCATCCATCTGCAGCGCTTCTTTATCAATGGCGTACATCAAAAGAACCATAATCTTGGGGACGTGTGTCCTGAGATAAGGGCCCATCATCTCAATTAACTTCTTTATGCATTCTAATGCCTGTCTCTGCAAACTAAGATCATCAGCATGAAGCATTTTCCTGTCAATGCTATTGAGGAGACCAACAAAATGGTTCTTCAGAAACCCAGGGAGATCATCAGAACCTGTCAAGATTCTAGCAACCTCCCTAATCATCATAGGAACTCTGACAATCCTGAAAACGAAAACCAAAAAAAGATGACATTCTGATCTATATGAGAAACCTTTAGAGCACCACAAGATAAAGCATTACCTCCTATCTGTCTTATCCAAATCTGCTTCCACAGGAAAGCACAGAAGTTCATCAAGAAGTGCTGGTAATGCAGCTTCAAATATTTCTTTGTTATCAGATCCTGTTTCGGCTTGATAAAATTGTAAAACAGAGGATAGCTCTTGGCCATCTTCATGAAGAAGAGCAAAAGCAAGCACCTTGGGCAACCAATTTACAATCAATGGTACAACCTCGATGCTTAGGTGGTTTGCTAATTCATTTAAAATGATGATAGCTTGATTATCAACTTTTTGTGAAACAACAAGCTTTGGTATAACAAAAGGAACCATTTTTTTAACCAGTTCTTCAGTTTTAATTCCTATTACAGCTTCAGCAAATTCTTTTATCATTATGGGGCGACTCGCAAGTCTAGCAGACAGATACTCATATATTTCATCTCTTATATGGAAATAACGGGAGAAGATGAATTCAAATCCTCCTTTCGAGCTGAAGTAGCACGACCTTTGAATTAACCTCAATGTTGTTATTCTTACAACTTGATGTTGATTATCAAGCTGATCGATGAGCATAATAAATGAACTGAGAAAACACTCTCCATGGATGCCACTAGCATTCATAATTTCAGCAGTTGTTTCCAAAAGAGTCAGCAATATCTGAGGATCTTCAGATACTTCCACAGCATGCTTTATTTTGTTCAAGAACTTATGTACTTTGGTCTTGCCACTTGCCTCCCCATCCATAAATAGCACATCCAGAATATGATCCTGAAGAAAGCAATTGATCTCAGCACAAAATGCTTCCCTTACTGCCTTTAATTTGTGTAGTAGTAAGAAATTGATACATTCAATCCATTGAACTTTTGTTTCAAGCAGAGCATCTCGACTGGCGTGCCGAAGAATTCGTGGTAAGACATGGACACAGGATATTACAAGCTCTTCTGATGTGACTTCATAAAGAAACTGGAAAAAGAGGGACTGCAGCTTAGTGAAGTCCAGTCTATTCTCTGTGTTGTTTTGAGACTTCAGCATGTGGATAACATTAGTAATTTGTTCTTCATCATGCAAGTCTCTTATGTCACATTGAGGGCACCAGAATCCTTTTAACAGAAGATCCAAAGTCGAGACCTCTCTTTCACAAATAATGCCTAGAAACAACTTACAAGAACCTCTATCCTGTTCTTCACTGCCGCTAGTGAATCCATTTAAGCAAGACATGAAGCCAAGTGAGAAAATGGCAGGTTTCCCAAGCTGTTTAATTCTAGCTCTACCCACTAACCTTGAAAAAAAAAAGGGGAGTAATGGAAGTCAATATCAGGAAATTAAATACAAATGAGAGAGACAGTTATCAGAAAAGAACAAGAACAAGAAGTCGTCCTAAAGCAGGAGTTCTTTCATGCATGTGCTAAAGAAAAGCCCCAGACCGAGGATGAGTACTTGGCATCTGTATGACAAAAACGCAATATACTTACTCCAGCCGTTTGAACATGTCTTCAAGCAGACTAGGACCTGAGCATAAGATTATCATAGGCAGTGACATCAAAGCCTCATTTTGAATCTCTTCGGCTTCATCATGAATAGCCAAGTCCAGCACTTCAAGATCACACTCAGCATTAAGTTTGGTGCCGACTTTCGAAAAAACTTGTATAGAGAGGCATTTTACCTTCCAGATTGGACAAGCTTGGGTAAATCGACAATGAGTATCCCATGCCAGTTTAAGCACATCAATAAGATCAGCAAATCGCGGATAAACACAATCTGTAATGTCTGCATCAGTCAAGCAACTATCCTTCTGGAACAGTTTCATGTGTGTATGAAGGAAGCCTGCATAACAAGAAGTGTTCATACACAATACTGTAAAACTAAACAAGAATTAAGTGAAAAGGGGCACAGGACATTTTCCTAATGATAGACTAGGCAAAGGAGATGTATGTAATCACATACACATATAAATAGCTAATAAGAAAAAAATCTTCCAAGAGCCCAAATAACAAAAGAGGAATCAATTGACAGCTCGTAGAAACCTAACCTTCTTCTTCCTTATCTTTCTCGTTGTTTTTTTCACTTTGTTCTCTTAACCTTAATCAAGTTCAAGACATAGTACTCGACTCAAATCCAAAGTGTTAAAGATCTCTGAAAACACCACCTAGCACAAACTTAATAGGCAATCAAAAATATTTAGAGGATGCTCTAATCCCACTAGTGTAACCAATCTGCTTAAAATACCAACATAGCCTTCTGAGAATCTAATGGAGTAGGAATGTTTAGGTACAAGAACTGAACCAGTATGTTAAGCAAAACAAATTGATAGCATGTGCCACATTAGTATTACAGTTTTCAGCATTCAAGACCAGGGAAATGAGTAAATTGTGAACAAGATAAGAAAGATTACTAGTTAACTAATAAGCAGTTAAGCACTCAGAGAATCGCCAAAGCAAACCACTTCATACCATGCTCTTACTAGCTATGAAACTTGCCAACCAAGTCATCTAAAATGGGAGGTGATTCCTCACCTTGTAGAAGCAATATGCTATGAACTGCTTCAATATAAAGGGACAAATCAAATGAAAGTGAGCATCTCTCCTTTGCCTGTATCAAATTTTCTTATCAGAAAAGGTTGTAAAATCCAGAAGCAGAAGAATTAAACAGATTAACTAGCTGTTCTGATCTTTCTCCAAACCTGCTTGCAAATCCAAGGTGTCCAGGAAAGGACTTGTTGAAAAATTCTCAAGGAGAAAACACTGCTAGGATACACTGAAAAAACAATACAGAGCAGGCTAAGAGACTCTATGGCAGTTTCCGGCTTCATTGGATTAGGGATAAAATTATGTGGTTTTAGAAATCCAACAAATTTGAAAAGTGATCGCCGGATGCCATCTACAAATTCCTTCTCTTTTTCGGATTTCAACAGAGCAGCAACTTTACCACCCGCATGTGGACCAATAGGAAATACTCCTGTTTCTGTTATCTTTTGTCGCTTAGAGACAATATTTTCTTCCTTCTTAGCAAATCTCTTATTACCAACTTTTCGTAAGTCAGATTCGTCATCACTTCCCAAAATATTACCAACGGCATCAATAGAATCCACTGTAAAACTTTCAGAACCAAAGTAATCAATAGCCATCCGAATGCAATCAATCAAAGGCAAACAAGGCATTGGAAAGCAAAGCATCTTCACAAGAATTTCTGGCTTCCATAACTGTGGAGGGCATAGTCTAGCTATTCGTTTATATGCAGCACACATTGCAACCTGAAAAAGGAAAAGCAGACATTTTCTACCATCAGTAAAAGTCCTGTGACTTAAAAAGCATCAATGAAATGTTATAATTTGACCTGAAGCTCAGGGCTTTCAGTGGTTTCTAATGATCTTGGGAAAACATCAACTATATCGGTAGCTGTAGATTCAACAACATAATCCTGACAAGATGAATGCAGTACATGGAGACAAGCGCCCATTGAAGAGTCATAAACCGTGTTCCTGCAAAAAACTATTTCAAATAGCATTTTCCAAAATAATGCAAATTTTTGTACAAAGCAAAAAATTATTTGAATCTTATCAGTCAATCCTACAAAATTCCACAAGATTAAAGACACTGAAACATTCAGAAAATGTATTTACTATTTAATGCAACTATTGTATAGGGTTCAAATGAAGCATGATATGTGACACTATAGTACACTGAACTGTAGCAAATTTCAAAGTTCTAAAGTGTAAAGGGTTGAACGATACTCTTCGGATATTTTGGTAAGCTTCCAAAAAGTTCTAGAAGGTTTCCGGAGAGTTTGGAGCCCTAGTTCCCATCCCTTGTACTTCCAAAGTGGGATTTGAGCTAAAAAGAGATTAGTAATACTTCTTTTCCTTTTCACTTGGAATAAGCAAGAGGAATAGTGCTTGGCACTATTGTGGACTTGGAATAAGTAAGAGGAATAGTGCTTGGCACTATTGAAGGGACATTGAGTGGACTTGGGATAAATAAGAGGAATAGTGCTTGGCACTATTGAAGGGACATTGAGTGGACTTGGGATAAGTAAGAGGAATAGTGCTTGGCACTATTGAAAGGACATTGAAAGGACTTGGGATATGATTGAAGTGAGAACAACTTGTACATAAGAGAAAATTTTCTTTCTCTCTTCTCCACGCACATACACTTCTCTCTCTCTTTCTCTCTCTCTTGGAACCTTTCTCCAACAATAGGAGCTTTGGAGAAAAGCTTGTTTGGAGGAGATCAAGCTTGGAAGGAGGTTGGAGGAGAGGAAGAACAAGCTATTGGTCGAGTAGAGCTTGGAGAGCATGGAGGCTAAGGTAAGGGATTTGTGATTCCGAGATAGAGTTTATGTTTAACTCTTGGAAAATGAGTTTTTGAAAACGCTAGGTGAATCCTAGGGTTTATTTTGGGGCTTTTTAATTTCTAGCTTTTGGGGTGGAATTGGTGGGTGTAAAACACTCTTGTAGGTTGATTTTGAAGCTTTTCTTGTTTAGATTTCAAGATCTGGCAAGATTTTTCAATCTAAGATATTTTCCACCTATTTTCCTGATGATTTTTTAAAAAATTCATGATTAGGTTTTTATGATGTTTTGCCCCTTTAGAAACTTCTCTTAAGGTATAAGAGGAAGTGTGGACAACTTGATTGGGATCCTTCATAAGAATTTGGCCACTATCCGGTGGGTTTGACCTCACCGAAATGGGTGAACTCTCCCTATGTCTCCTATAAACTTTTAGAGTGTTATATTAAATATATATCGTTTGATTTATCATGATTTATAATCATGCATTTGAACACATTCATATGTAGAAAATTTCATACTCTATATAGTAGAGGTAAACATTGTATGTGCATGGGCACTTTAAGGGGGTTTGAATAGGAATTATCGTGAACTTAAGCTTTTCGATATGAATAGAGAACATCTATACATGTATTAGAATTATTGGAATATGTTATGAATGTGATCATGTACAAATAGAAAGCTTCTAAGCTTATACAAGTAGAAAGCTTCTAAGCTTATACAATCAAGATGAAGTAGTGAGATTCCATATTTGAGACATGAGGACAACTTGTAAATGCTTTACTCTTTCATTATGCAAGACAATACAAATATTGTATATGAAACATTGACACTATGATACTATACTCCGACCTAAAGGTCGATGATACTATTCCGTGTTTTATACATGATAATTGCTATTCCGTGTTTTAGACACGATAATTGCTATTCCGTGTTTTAGACACAATGGTCGAGACTTGCTCGCTGTTTGTGTTCATTCGCACATGCTTGGTAGGGTCAATCCCTCCAAGCCGACACTCTGGAGTTGGCCATTTGCAACATCATGATCGCCGTGCGGGATTGGGTGCCAATTGAGACGTCGTTGGATAGGCATAGCTCCGTTAGGGGATGCCACCACGGGACCATGAGGCGTGGCTCAAGCTTAGACTCAAAGAAAGTCTTCAAGAGAGAATGATTAAAGTTAACTAAACTTGACATTGAATATCACATAAATGATACATTCATGGTAGTTGAACATTGACATTGAATATCACATAAATGATACATTCATGGTAGTTGAACATTGACATTGAATATCACATAGATGATACATTCATGGTAGTTGGACATTGACAATGAATATCACATAAATGATACATTCATGGTAGTTGAACATTGACAATGAATATCACATTGATAGGGATGTCAACGGGTCGGATTCGAGGCGGATTTTCAAAAACCCAAACCCGAACCCGAACCCGAACCCGAACACGACTACCAAACCCGAATCCGAACCCGAATCCGACGGATTTTAAAAATCCATATCCAAATCCGAACCTGACCAAAAATCCAAAACCCGAACCCGAATCCGAACCCGAAAATTCAAACCCGAAATAATTATTTTTCTTTTTTTCTTTATAATATTTCAAAATATATTATATTAAATTTAAATTTTTAAAATATAAATTTAAATATAATATCAAATATTTATATACACATATATTATATAACTTAAAATCAATTCGGGTTCGGGTCGGGTTCGGGTTCGGATCAGGTACAATGAAAATCCATATCCAAATCCAAATCCGTCGGGTTTTTATTTTTTATATCCATATCCGTTTAACATCGGGTAAATTCATTCCGTTCGAATTTGAATTCGGATAAAATTTCGGGTATCCGTACCCATTGACATCCCTACACATTGATGATACATTCATCGTAGTTGGACATTGACATTGAATATCACATTGATGATACATTCATGATAGTTGGACATTGACATTGAACATCACATAGATGATACTACTTATTGAAGTTGGGCATTATGATAGCGTGATAGATTCATATCATTATCACCTTGTACATGAGCATAAAGGCATGATACTACTTCAGTTGTTTATTATCTGCATTTCGTTTCAGCAGTTATACTATCTTTTGCCTCAATTGACCTAGTGGTGTATTTCGCTTCTCTCAGCGGCTTACCCACTGGGAATTATTGACTAATAGTTCTCACCCCCATTTGGGTTGTTGTTTTTCAGAGCCAACCTCAGCGGAAGGGGCTCGGGATCGTGGCAAGGAGTTGTCGCATGGCTAGCCTACCCCCGTCGCGCCACTCGAGGTGGTTACAGGGCACCTTTTCTTTTATTGTGTTGGAGAGATGTTGATGGATTTTGTTATAGAGACCACCTATGTATTTTGATAGGTTGTATTTGAGAGGACTACATTTGTATATTGTATTTTAACTTCATGTATGATAGTTGTTATCTACTCTTCTCTTCTATGCATAGTTTAGTTGTGTTGTGCTCTGATTACTAGTAGGATGTGTATTTTGCTTCCTTTCCTCTTTGTTGTTGTAGACGACTTGTGTGTACCGGAAGGTACCTTGTGCACACGGCGGGTCTGTACACGTGCCGGGTAGGCTTCCGCTGAGGCCCGGGGCGTGACAAACACCCTGCTTCGCAGAAGTGGTCATCCATCCTATAACTGCTCTAACCCTAGCACGCTTAATTTTTTTAATCTTTTGAGCTTAGGCACCGTTCAAAATGCTATAGTCAGGTTAAGAGGCTTAGCCTTACAATACCTTATATATAGAACTATTATAAATTCTAGGGATGTCTCATTCATCCCCCCTTGAGCCCTAACGTCCTCATTAGGCTTGAGCACACTCACAAGAACTAGACGATGTAAGACTCGTCTCGCTAACCTTGTCATCCAAACCCTAATTTAGCCTGTCACTTCCAGACCCAAGCTTAGCCTGTCATTCAGACCTTGTCTCTGCCGAAACTAATTTCACACTTCCGGCTGGAACCTGGCTCTAAAACCAACTATGAAGCTTCTCAACCGAGACTCATCTTCCACTTCCAACTGGTGATTGACTCTGATATGAACTATGACGCCAAGCTTCCCAGGGGGTTCACCCATCCTAATACTCCTCCAGTCCTACCATGTTTAACCTTCTTAACCTTTTGGGCTTAGCCACCGCCCAAAATGCTATAATCGGGTTAAGAGGTTTAGCCCTACTATACTTTATATATAGAACTATTTCAAATCCTAGAGATGTCACATGATATCACATATAATATCCAATGAAATGGTGCTTGATCCAACTAAAGTCATATATGGTCTTCTTCTAATTGCTCTACAGGAACTAGTCGACAGATATAAGTATGAATACACAAGTCTACCCAATTCATCACTTGTTACAATGGTTAGAGATTAAAAATAGCCAACAAAGATGCATCTTAGAATAGCAGAACGTAAAATTAGTAATACAGTAGGCATACAAGGATGGAGACATATACTCTTAACAAAATCAGAAACAAAGACCTGGAGTAAATTAACAGCTCACATCTCAATCAAATAAATATCTATAACTGCAACACTAGCTAATACAACTAGATATAAATGCATAATAGTACTATTGCTTTCTAATAAGCTAGTCAGCAACACATCTACATAGTATAGAAACTAACAAAGCAAATTTCACTTTTTCCTTGAAAGGACATTAGAGAGAATGAATGAAGTCAATTGAAAAAGAAAGATTCAATGCAAAGAAAAGATCTACAAATCAGAGAATAAATACCAATATACAATACACGTCACCAAACCTGAAATCAGCGATCTTGTTATCATCTTGCCCCAATATGCAAGCGATTGAACAAATAATATTTTCAACAGGAAGAATCTCGATATCTATAACCGTCCCAATGATCCGTGCCAAGTCAAAACAAGCCTGTCATATAACACAGACAACTATCGCATAAAGGAGAATCATAACAAATAACAAGTATACATCAAAACATTAATGGTCTGTGTGAGGAAAAGCTACCCACCCACCATGTGCAAAGCTGCATCCCCATAGCATAGAAGAGAACACGCCGCAGATACGAATGAAACATTAATAAGCCCTTCTACATAGAGTGTTCCCTCTGTTAAACACTTAATAATGAGTTTAATCATTGATCCGGCAAAAGGCTGCCACCTTGCATCGCCAGTTATATCAATCAGCACGCCTTGTCCACTCGCAGGCCGGCAACAGGATGGGAGCTCACTGAATATTGCGGGCAAGTCCGAAATCCCAGCAAACGAATCACACAAACACTTAATTAACACTCTACCAGAAGGCACTGCATTTGAATGTACTGATGCCACGTATCGAATATCTGTGTAATTGCTTATGAATTAGTGAGGACAACAATAAAGATTCCGATAAAACTGAATGCGGCTTCATCTATGAGTTAGGGCAAAAAATTAAGACCTTCTACGGCAAGCATCGCATCCAAGAAGAACTGGCGGTAGGCCTCTCTATCTCCGGTGCGGAGAAGGGAAAGGAGAGACGAAACAGTTTCAAATATCACCCCATGGCGGGAACTGCGAACGAAAACAGGTTATGTTATGACAGACACAATGAGATTGCAAGAAAGAGGCATTAGGGTTTGGTTCGAATGGGGAAGGGATGATAACGTACATGAAGATCGGCTCGGCGAGGAAGGGGAGGACGCGGCCGACGACGGGAAGTACCGCCGCGGCGCGGCCGTGGAAGAAGACGCCGGGGAAGTTGCGCGCGGTGTGGGAGAGGAGCTTGAGCACGGCGGTGACCTCCCTCTCGTTCGCTGCGAGGGAGATGACTCGTTTCTCAGATCAAACAAGCAAACCCTAACAAGGAGAAAACCCTAGAGAGCGATAGAAAGAGAGAGAGCGAGGGGGGGCTACCGGTCGAGGAGGGGACGACGTAGGCGTGGAGGAGGTTGGGGAGTACGGTGCGGAACTTGGTCTCTAAGGGGTCCTCGCCATTAATGGCGGCGGCGGCGGCGGCGGAGGAAGAGGAGGAGGAGGAGGAGGAGGATGCGGCGATGCGCTCGCGAAGCTCCTGGATGAGGCTGGAGAGGTTCGCCATTAATGGCGATGGGAGAGGTCGATCGCGCTCTCCTCTCTCTCTCTCTCTCTCTCTCTCTCTCAAGTGTAGGAGGAGGAGCTCCACAGTCCCATTTTGAAGATTCTTCGCTCGTCTTGACTCAAAATTTCCCTCCTATTTCGCTACGCGACGAGCACGGAATTGCTCTGAAAATTTGCCGGCAAGATACATAATGGAAATTATAAAAGGAAAATGCTTGATGTACATCCACCCATCATGGTAATTTTATACAATTTTTTTTAAACATATCTAATAGACTATATATAATTTTAGAAAAATACTAGATATACACCCTAATTGGGGTGTACATCTTACACCCACCTCATTCTGAGGTGGGATGAATTCCACTCGTGCCATTTGGGATGTACACCACATTTGGGGTGTACAGGTAGCGGTCCTCATAATTTTATAAAGTTTAATTTTTTCTTCAAAAGTCATAAATTTATTTTTTTTTGTGTATAAACCAATAAAAAAAATATAGTTAATTATAAAGAAAATATTTAATTTTGATTAGTGAGTGAGATAAATTTATTTTTTACCACTTTAAAAAAAAATTATATTATTTTAATAGTTAGGGATAGATTTATAAAAACAAAATTAAATTTTTATCTATATTCTATTAAAAAATAAATAGTAACCTGACGATAATAAATCAGAAAAATATATGTAAATAACTTAAAAATTTTAAAGAAATAAATATCAAAAGTTGGATTTTATAGATATGTTTACATAAATCTGTATGGCTATAAAAAAAAATACATGTATATTAATACATAATGACATATTATATATATATATATATTTAATAATAAAATATTTGAATGATTATTATTATAAAATCTTTTAAAGTTTATTAAAAATATTATTTACTAATTAAAAAAATAGAATGCTATTATAAATACGGAGATTTTATCGATATATTATTGGCATACAATACGATGGATATGAATTGGGCTAATGAACACTTAACTTTTGATCCAAAGACGTATATGTTATATATATGGGCCGCCTGGGCCGACTAGCATGGCCTATTGGGCTCACAAGTTGTAAGATGGCTACTCGGCTAATAATCACCTGAGTTAACTGGGATTTTGGAGTGAGGAGTTCATGTAAGTGCAGTTCGCATTCGTTTGGTAATAAGTAATAACTGCAATTTTGGACTTTGCAGCGAAGTTGCAGCATATAGTGTCCTTCCTGCGTTTCTATTTTACCGAACACTCACTGAGTTAGACACTGTACCCCCGTTCTAAAATGATTGTACCCCCGTTTTGGATGACCATTCAGAATATCATAAATAAACTGATGCCCCGTAAATGGACGGATACGACATGGTTGTCTGCTAATTGTACTTGTATCATTTATACATCATCCGTCAATAAGCATGATTATGAGTTGCACCCAATAGTCATCATCATCATCCAATATATTGAACAAATTGGCGTGGAAAGCCAACGAAAATACACGTCGATAAATTGAATCATCCATTACAACTGCAAGTTAATTTCTGCCAGTTAGCCAATATTGATAGTACGCATAAATGATATAATATTTATTTAAATTCATCTCAAACATTCATCTCGCCGAATACAGCAAGCAATTAGAGAAGAAAGTAGTATATGAAATAATTTAAATGTCGACATTATCCGACTCCCCTACTTGGTTGTTAGGATATTAAATACCATCAACGATGTATCCTTGACGCAATGAGCATGAGTAGAACATCCTCCTAATAATCATCATCATCATCTAATATAGTCAACAACATTGCAACAAAGCTGGAACAACATACAGTTTGAAAAATTGAATCATCCATTATATCTGCAACGATATTGTACCAATTTAGCGAACAATCATACTAAGTAGACATGAGTTAACATGTATAGATATTTCAAACAAACATTAAGATAATGTTTAGTTAAAGGCAATCAAAGTGTTCTAGAAAATATCACAACATTGGGTTTTAAAGTAGTAACAGTGCGGGATAATAAATTACAAAAACGATACTAAAATGTACAGAAAGTTGTTATACTAATTATTACAAAGCTTGTATTTACAGTAATGAAATTACAAACAGATTATATAAATGTCCACTAAGGACCTGGAAAAAATTGACGATATCAGATTCTCTTTTGCTATCTGCCGTTCAACCCACTTGTAAGCAAGATCGTCATTCATTGTCATGAAAAGTTGACGATTTTGCGCATCCTTCAAAACGTCGCCGGCAGCCAAGACCTGGTCACTAGTGAGCCCCTGCATATTATATATGCGCTGCATACAATCCTCGATGGCCGGAATGGATCGTCGAGCTTCTGCATCCTTATTATACATCTGCCGCACCAGATCTAATTTTTCTTTGCCCAGCTGAAGCATCTCGGCAACGCATTCAGATATGCCGTCAGTTTTTTTTCGACGGCCACCGGTTGACGGACGGTTTGTTCGTTGGCTAGGCTCGGGTACTGGGGAACGAGGTCTTTTGCCTGTCGAGCTGTGCCCAGACCCACTAGTTGTCTTGTTTGGAGGGTGAGGGCTAGGTGACCTGTCGGGTGGTGGACTTTGCATGAATTCATTCATATATGGCCCAGAGGACCCTGCTTCAAATTGAAAAGGTAAGAGATGTAATCCTGATAATCTTGGAGCTATGATTGTATCATCCTCACCAGGGGATGATGAGGAGGAGCTAACTATTGTTGTAGTGGGTGGCATGACTGAAGAAAAGCCATATGCACCGGTTGCGGTAGTCTTCTCTGTCAGAAACTCCAGATCCTTATACAGAGGAAATGGCCTATCCCTACATTTAGCATAAGCGGGATTTTCCTGGATGTAGGTTAATTATATTAGAAAGGCTATAAGAAATCAATATGGTAAAAATTTATTGAAAGGGAAATTAAATCACGTTACCAAGATCACGCCATCCCAGTCACAACTATCGCCTGCCGTGGGAATGTGGCGGATAAAATCCCATCCCCAACCACTCTTGTTGACCAAGCAATGGTACAACGAGAAAGTGCGCTTCAACACCTTCAACCTATTCTTCACATGCTCCTTTGTTAGGTTTAAACCATTTCGACTATTTATTTCCGCTACAATCCTAACCCACGCAAGGTTAGTGAATGATCCATTCACGTTGTTGCCGAGAGTATGTTCCTCAGTCAACAACGATAACAGACATGCATCCAAGGCCTCAGTCCAGTTTGGTGTTCGGGGCGATTGTTGGGCGCGAGATCGACTAGCACCCTCATTTGGAATTGTATTGTCTTGGGTGTTGCCCATGTTTGATCGACTGGATTGACCGGCCTTGAACACTTTCTTAAAAGGACGCATCTATACATAATGTATGTTCTACTTTATATATTTTGGCATAACACAATATTTTTATAATATTTTTGGCATTAACCTTAAACCAATAATATAATTGCCATTCAATTAGGAAGACATATGTGATGCTTACCATATTACTAATTGCATAATAGGGGATGGCATGTCATAATTGGCATGGTAAATAGAGAATTACATAATATAGTATTTCTTTAAAAAATTGCGGTTGAGGCATAAAAGTAAAGATAAATGTTGGCAAATTGTTTTTCATTTACACAAAATTGGAATAGTGGGTTATTATGTACAAGGGCTCATGTGGTTTCCAATATGTATGGGGTTGCAGTGGATTCTAAATCCATGCCATCCATCAAACGCATATGGCAACCGTCATCATCGCTTTATTATGTACACGGTCTCAACTGGTTTCCAACAAGCATGGGGTTGCAGTGGATTGTACATCCATACCATCCATCAAATGCTTATGGTAACCGTCATCATCGCCAACATTTATATTTTCATCACCATACTTAACCGATGAAACATACATATTCCGCAGCCATCAAAACATATATTTGTAATGACATAGCATAGTCATTTATCATGAAAGGCTATCTACGCATTATATCAAATAATATCTGAACTGGAAGAAAAAGGAAGGGTTGCACCTTCGATGGCAGAAACAGGAGTAACACGGCAAGATGAGATGCGCCGGGGAGGAGAGAGCAGCCTGTTTATAGGGAGCAAAGACCAAGCTCGGTACAGGGAGCAGAGCTCAACCGAGGGCAACCTCGGAACAGGGAGCATAGAGCTAGCTCGGTAGAGGGGACAGAGAGCAACCGTAGGGGGAACCTCGGTACAGGGAGGGAGCAGAGATGATGCTCGGGGCAAGCACAGTACAGTGATCAGAGATCAACAGCAGCCAAGGCACACACAATACAGAGATCGGGCAACCACCGGAAAAATAACCCACAAGGATCAGATCGGTCAAGGTCCGGCGACGACGAGGGGGAGCGGGGAGCAGAGATGAAGCTCGGGGCACCCTCGGTACAGGGAGCAGGGATCAACAAGCAGCCAAGCACACCCAATACAAAGATCGGGCTACCACCGAAAATAAAACCCACAAGGATCAGATCGGGCACAGTCCGACGACGACGAGGGGCAGCGGTGAGCAGAGATGGAGCTCGGGGCACCCTCGGTACAGGGAGCAGGGACCAACAAGCAGCCAAGCACACACACTTCAAAGATCGGGCAACCACCGAAAATAAAACCCACAAGGAGCAGATCGGGCAAAGTCCGGCGACGACGAGGGGGTTCGGAGAGCAGAGATGAAGATCGGGGCAGCCTCGGTACAGGGAGCAGGGATCAACAAGCACCCAAGCACACACAATACCGAGATCGGGCAACCACGAAGAAAAAACCCACAAGGAGCAGCTTGAGAAGGAGATGAAGGAGCACAGATCGACGACGACGAGGGGGAGCAAGAGCACTGATCGGCGACGAGGAGGGGTTTCGTGCACTTGAGAAGGAGATGAAGGAGCACAGATCGGCGACGGCGAGGAGGACCAAGGAGCACAGATCGGCGATGACGAGGGGTTTCGTGCACTTGAGAAGGAGATGAAGGAGCACAGATCGGCGACGGCAAGGGGGAGCAAGGAGCACAGATCGGCGATGACGAGGGGTTTCGTGCAGTTGAGAAGGAGATGAAGGAGGGGAGAAAAAGGGCGTCTCGGGATGTGTGAAGAGCTATTGATCACGGGGAGAGAGAGAGGGAGTAGAGGGGATGGTTGGTTCGAGGGGTTTGGGGTTTGGGGTGGGATATCCCAACCCCAAACCGGGGATATCCCCGTTTGGGAGGGATATCCCAAACCGGAGATATCCCAAAGGTGTTTGGGTATAAAGGGGGATATCCCCCTTTATACCCGTTCTGCCTAAAAAATTTGACAAATTGACTTCTACAGTAATATATGTGACATGCTTTTATTTTATTTTATTTAAAAAAAAAAACCCTCTCAATCAGCCTAGCTAAAGTCCACAACTTGAAAAAAATTAAATAATTAAATAATACTAATAATGTTGAGAATCACTCATCGCATCGAACAAGATTGCGATTTACCAAATCAACCTCCAGAAAAATCAACTCATAGCATCTCTTTTCTCTGTTATCCCAGTTTAGGACCAACTTAACAAAAAAAAAAAATAATAAAATAAAAACACTTTTACTATAGCACACAATATAGATTAGAGTAATACTCCGGTACTTACTTTTATAAATAATAAAAAAATTCTTAATCGTTGATTGATAAAAAATAAAAATATAATTTTACTTATTAACAGATTAAAAGATAACTTCATAAAGAAGATATTTTCGTAATTAAACATCATAAAAAAAATTTTAAAAAAATTAATTAAAATATCTTCTATAAATTTATCCATTAATTTTGTAATAATTTAAGGAGTTTAATTTAAAAACTTTTTGAATTTTAATTTATGCATTAATTTTAAAAAAATTAGAATTAGAATTTATGAATTAATTTGAAGATTTTTAGAATTATAATTTAAAGAGTTTAATTTAAAAAAATCTAGAATTATAATTTACGCATAAATTTAAAGAGTTTTAGAATTACAATTTAAACATTAATTTAAAGAGTTTTAGAATTACAATTTAAACATTAATTTAAGGAGTTTTACAATTACAATTTAGTCATTAATTTATATCAATATTTTTTAAAAAAATAAATGTAGGTTAATATTCAAATTCATCATATTTAATATTTTTAAAGAATTTTAAAATTTCTCTAATTCAGCCATTTATTTTGCCCTAATTTAAGCATTAATTTGTAAAAAAAAATTAAATTAAAATTTAGGCATTAATTTAAAAACTTTTAGAATTAGAATTTAGTCATTAATTTAAGGAATTTAATTTAAAACATTTTAGAATTACAATTTAGGTATTAATTTAAAAAGTTTTAGAATTACAATTTAAACATTAATTTAAGGAATATTAGAATTAGAATTTAGTCATTAATTTATATCAATATTTTTTAAAAAATATTGAATGTAGATTAATAATCAAATTCAACATATTTAATATGTATAAAGAATTTTAGAATTCATCTAATTTAGAAATTAATTTTGTATCACTATTCTAAAAAGTTTGAAAATCGAGAAATTTTTAAATTCAATATATAAAGAAAGTTTGATTCATATATTTTTCACAAATTTAGACATTAATTTTGCACTAATTTATGCATTAATTTTAAAAGTTTTTAAATAACAATTTAGTCATTAAGTTAAAGAGTTTTAGAATAACAATTTAGGCATTAATTTAAAAAGTTTTAGAATTAATTTAAAGAGTTTAATTTAAAATAATTTAGAATTACAATTTAGGTATTAATTTAAAGAGTTTAATTTAAAGAATTTTAGAATTACAATTTAGACATTAATTTAAAGTGTTTTAGAATTATAATTTAAACATTAATTTAAGGACTTTTAGAATTACAATTTAGACATTAATTTATATCAATATTTTAAAAAATTTTAAACGTAGGTTAATATTCAAATTCAACATATTTAAAATGTTTAAAGAATTTTATATTCCTCTAATTTAGCTATTAATTTTTTGCTAATTCAATTTTATTCTTAGAATAAAATTATATGTGCTAAATTAATTCAAATTTTAATAGTATAAATATTACAATTTATCCATTAATTTAAAGAGGTTTAGAGTTTCTTTAATTTAGACATTAATTTAGTTTCTTTAATTTAGACATTAATTTATATCAATATTTTTAAAAAATTTTAAAGTTGGTAAATATTTAAATTCGACATATTTAATATGTTTAAAGAATTTTAAAATTTTTCTAATTTAAACATTAATTTTGTATCATAATTTTTTAAAATTTGAATGTGCTTAAATATTTGATTTAAAAGAAATATACGGTACAATTCAAATTTATTCTTATAATAGAATTGTACGAACTAAATTAATTCAAATTTAAATATTAAAATTTTATCTTTTAAAATAATAAGATCTTATATTACAATTTAAAATATAAATTAAAAATAAATTTATAGTTTTGCTTCCTAAACAGTATATAAAAACCTCCTATAAGTTTAAAAAATATAGTGCAATTTAAACTGAATAAATTTTGACAATACAATTTAAAATTTAAGCTTATAATAAATCTCCAACATAGAATTTTAATAAAGTAAATAAAATTAGGACCATAGAAAAATTAGATAAATCTTTATGAAACAAATTTATGCTATTTGTATATTTTATCAATTTGATCATTCTAATTGATTTAATTTATTAAGTTGGTTTTAATTTTTACTCTTAAAATTTTTAAGTATTTAGTCAATTTTTAAAATTTTAGTTCCTTGCCTTTTAGTTTGCAATTAGCTTCCTAAATAATTTTAAAATTAGATTGAAATTAAATCAAAAAAGTAATCAAAATTTTTTCTTTTTATTTAAAAAAAAAAGAAATCAGTAGGTTCCTAAATTTTAATTCCTAAAAATAATTTAAATTTTAATATAGTTTTCTAAAATTAAAATCATTTACAATATATAAACAATTAAACAAAGAGAATTAAAAATTATCATTTAAGATCATAACTAAATTGAAATATTTAATATTTTTAATCTTTTCAAAAATAAAAACTCTCACTAAATTAAAATTTTTAAAATTTATAATATTTTCAAAAAATAAAAACTCTCAAAATAGAGATAAAATTGCGTAATTATCTCTGAATCAAATGACTAAAAAATCTTTGTTTTTGGATAATTGATAACTGATACATCTCTCAAAATAATCTGTTATTGTAAGTCATACCTTAAAAATAATTAAATCTGAGCCGTTGAATAAAAATAAATAAATGATAACTAAAATAAAAAAATAATTTCCAAAATAGAAGAACTACCCATCTTGTTGCTCTTGATTCCTTCATGATAGGTATTTTCTATATATTCAATTTATTCGAACCCAATTCAAAAGGTCAATAATTAATATTTTATATGTGGAATTATACCTATGTACGTACAAGGATTTATTCAATATAATACTTTCATAATGGTACTTACTCAGCAGTAAATATGACACTAATTAAATATTTATGTTCTTTATTGATTTGGCGAAAATTGGAGTGATTCCAATGCCCATCCCTCATTGTTAATAGTTTAATATATGGAATGGCAAAATAGGTTCCAGTAGATTAGTGGCGAACAACTCCATGCGATGTCACATCCCAGGTCAAAGTTTGTCCAGAACACTTAAACTAACGAAGCCGCGAACCTACAACTGCATGAATCTCGACGTTTACATGGCCTTATACATCATCAGCAATAATTTTTAATCAAAAAATAAAGCTAGGCAGGAATGTTATTAGTAGCAAATCGATTCGTTTGTCACTTATTTATTTTCGATTATGAAACTTTCAAATTGGCGATTGGCATCATTGAATATGATTTAGACTACTTAAACTATTTAGAAATTAATATATATTGTTGGATTATGTAAAATCATATTTCAAATCGATATGGATTTGATCCTAATCTTATTCAATCTTGTTCCTAAAGATTAGGAATGATTTATGAATATTTTAAAGAGGATTCTTAAAAGGATATCGACGACTCGGATGGACGGTGGAGATCGTTTCCTATTAGAATTAGGTTTTTAGAGTTATATTAACTCTTATGATTCATCTTTTATTTTTTAGCACTTCATTGAAAAATCCTAATTGAGAGGAAAAACGTGAAGAGCCACCTTGAAAGAGTTTCTTGTAATCCAATTTTACTCCTTATACTTTTGTGTCGTGGATTAATCGAAGAACGCATTGAGGAGCCATCGTGAGAGAGTTTCTTGTAATCCAATTTTACTCCTTATACTTTTGTGTCGTGGATTAATCGAAGAATGCATTGAGGTGGTCTTGCCCGTGGACGTCGGTCGACACATTGTTGGCCGAACCACGTAAATCTTGTTTCCTTATATTGCCTAATTCGTTTTATTTGTTTAGTTATTCTCGTGCTTGTTTCTACAATCGTTCTCGTCTATTTTTATCTACGAAAGATCATGTTTCCGCTGCGTTTGTGTGCTGTGTGGGTTGAGGTGTGCTCGGTAACCCTACGGCCGGTTCCTCATTCAATTTGTATCGGAGCGTTTGGCTCTTCGTAGTTCATTGACGGTGAAACGATGGTTGGGAAAACTTCAGTGACAAAGTATGAGATTTCTCGGTTTGATGGAGCGAACTTTGCGTTGTGAAAACTGAAGATGCAAGCAGTTTTGATTAAAGATGCTTGTGAGATCGCCCTGCAAGAAAAGGAGAATAAGCTGGAAGGAATGACGGATAAACAATTTGAAGAGAAGGACAAGATGGCTTTGGCAAACCTATATTTGGCACTGGATGATTCGGTGCAATTCAATGTGGAGACCGAGACTACCGCAAAAGGGATTTGGGATAAATTAAAAAAATCTCTATGAAGGAAAGTCATTGGTGAACAAAATCTTCTTAAGGCGATAATTGTACAATCTAAAGATGAAGGACGGGGCACCGGTACAAGAACATCTAAGTACATTCAACTCTATTGTGAGCAAACTCGCTGCCATAGACGTGAGAATTGATGAAGAAGAAAAGGCAAGTATTTTACTTTGCTCGATGCCGGAAACTTAGGATAATTTGATTATGAACTTGAGCCATGTTAAAACCCTTAAGATAGAGTCGGTTGATGCATCATTACTTACCGAGGAGATGAGGCGAAAGTTCAGCCAAGAAAGTTCTTCGGGGGAGGTTATGATAGCACAGGAAAGACCTTTCGAGAGAGAGTATGGTGATCGAGGAAAGTCGAGATGAAAATCCAAGGGCAAAAAGAAAGTAAAGTGCTGGAATTGTGGAAAGTTTGGGCACGTGAAGAAAGATTGTGGGGTTAAAGGAGTTGATAGTAAATCCGATTCAAATAATTTTCAAGGCAATATAGCCGAAGCGAATGCTAAGTCGGCTAGTTCGGAAGACAGAGATGCGTTAGTCGTATTGGATAGATCCGAGCTTATTTATCATTGGATCTTGGATTCGGGGGCGTCATTCCTCATGACTCACTACAGGGAGTGGTTTTATTCTTATAAGTCACGGGATGGTGGAGTTATCTATTTGGGTGACAACACGGCATGTCCGGTGATTGGAGTGGGAGACGTTCGGATCAAGATATTTGATGGTATTATTCGGACGGTTTCTAATGTTCGACATATTCCTGCACTTCAGAAAAGTCTTCTATCACTTGGAAAATTTTGCAAACAAGGGTTTAAATTTATCGGCGAGAAAGATCACTTGAAGGTATGTCAAGATTGTTTGGTGTTGATGAAAGGAGAGCAAGTAGATGGACTTTATAGATTAGTGGGAGAGGCTCAAGTGGGAGAAGCGGTTGTTGCAAGCGCAAAAGTGGAGTCTTCAACGGTGTGGCATCGCCGTTTAGGACACATGAGCGAGCGCGGATTGCAGGTATTATCCAACCGTGAACTTCTTTCAGGTTACAAGTCTGCGCCATTAGATTTTTGTGAAGATTGCATCTACGGGAAGCAACGGAGGTTGTCTTTTTCTCTATCACATCAAAGAAGTAAGAAGCATCTCGAGTTGATTCATTCGGATACTTGGGAGTCGCCCGATACTTTGTTCGGCGGATGTTCTTACTTCATTTCATTCATTGATGATTACTCTCGGAAGGCTTGGGTGTATATTCTAAAGCGAAAGTCCGATGTGTTTGAGACTTTTAAAAAATTCAAAACTCTTGTGGAGAATGAAAAGGATTTAAAAATTAAGTGCCCTGTCACGCCCCGAGTTTTGGAAAGCAGGCTAATTTTTTTTTTTTTTTGAAATCAGAGTTTAAATCATTTCAGGCGTGAACAGATCGCCACATGTATAGTAAATTCCCTGTCCAAATGGGATAGAGCCTTTTCTATACATGCATGGCTAAGCACTTACAGTCAATACCAGAGTAGTCTAAACTACGCATACAACATTAGTCGTTTTACAATCTTTTAAACAAAATGCGGAAGATAAAATATACTGGTGACATAAGGGTCGGTACTATCGCAACAGCCTCACCAACGTGTCCCGACATCCCAGCACCCGACCGACCTGAAAAATGGTCACCCAGGGGGTGTGAGATACACTGTACATGTATCCCAGTGGGCACGACGAGCCGAGAAATAGCTAATCGTACCTACTGGATACAATAATCTGCGGATAGTAAATAGATCCATAGGTAAAGCTGAATAATCAATAAGATGTCTACGGATAATCAGGATATAACTGAGCAGATATGGGTGCAGAAATAAACAGTAAAACATGCCAGAATATCGAAATATAAACTATGCATCGACAAAAGAACAGCAAGTACCAACCGATGCCACTATTGGTCACGGGGACCTCAGGTGAAGATATCTATGCCAAGCCAACCACAATCATACTGGATTCCACCTAGCAGAGCTGAACAGCAAACCCCGTACCATTGATATAGCCGAGAGGATCCTCGTACCAAACGGTACAGCCAAGAGTTTTCCTCATATCGGTACAGCCAAGGGGCTCCCCGTACTCAGTGATACAGCAAGCGGGGATAGCTCACGGGTCAACCAGACCCTTTACCGGTAAAGAACGCAATGTGGGGGATCAATCCCACAGCGTACGCGAACGAACAACAGGTGTACAACGATCATAATGCTAATGCTAAATCTCACGGTCTGCAGACCGGGTAATCGGCAACATGCCGGAAATCCCCACAGGGATGCAATGGCAAAGGCCAACTGAATCTCAACCCAAGGTAATCGGCAAAAAGCCGGGAAAAATCCCAACAGGGATGCAGGTATCTGTATATCAATCAGGTCTATCATGCATAACTGGAAATAGTAGCAAGAATAACTGAATATAATGCAATACAATATCTATAGACATGAAGCAATAATAAGCATGATCAGACCCTGAATACCAACTGTGCTGAATACTGGAATGTAAACGACAGGTATGCAGAAAAATATCCAGGTAGATGTCTATCAATAAAGGAGTATGTATATCTGAGCGAAATCCCAATAGGGATGCATATGTCTGTATATCAATCATAGGTCATATCATGCAAACCCGGAATCCAAGAAGTATATAAATCCGAATAAAAGCAAGTCTATGTAGTGATCAAGCAAGCATGATATAAATGTCCAAATATGAGCTAATGAACTGTCCTCTAACTAATGACCAATCAAGCAGGTATATGTCCAGGTATACGCAAAGGATACTAAATCCACAGAATAAGGCTCATAAACATAATCTGGGCTAAATAGAAGAACAGGTGCCCGACTGGACTAAAGCAAACAGAGGGCCGAAAAGATAAAGCCCGGACCGAAGATAACCCACCTGAGTGTAGGCGGTCCAACGACTCCAACAGAAGGCTCGTGGGCCGGAGTCAGACTGCAAGGACCTGAATCATGAAATACTGATCAGGGACGGACTCACTAATTAAGCCACTTTACTAAAATCAATGCTCGATCGGAACCATAATCACTTTAACACTTCCGGGAAGGCCGATTTGGCACCGGAAGCCCCCGACTTGAAACGAGAGACAATGAACCTACCAGGGCAGCGTTGGAAATAACCAGAGACAGGTAACAACGTCCATTTATCATTCTATGCATCAAAGTACGCGAGACTCGCGCCGAAAGCTGTTAAACCGACGATTTCGCCGATTTACGGAACGAGATCCAATTCCCGCTCAACGAGAGCCCACGAAACTCTAACAAAATGCCCAGTAAGTGTGAAAACACTGTCTAAAGACAACCAGCGTGTCCCGTGTACATCTGGGTCCATGGTACATCTTAATTTTGCATAAAAACACTATATTATTACTTGTTTCGACTCGTTCTCTAAATCCGGGAAACCAAAGACAGCGCCGTAAGTTTCAGCGCGTCCGTTATGACGAGACGAAGCTCGTGCTCACAGGCTTGGGCCAGCACAAAGCCCATTTACAAAGTTGGCCCATAACATTTATAAGTCCAACAATCACACTAAGTTAAATCCTGTAAAAGACTTGATCAAACTGAGGTTAAATGTGAGTATCATAATCTAGACATGTTACTGGGTTGAGGGCTCACCTTGGGCGCACCGGAGTCTGGCCGGAAAGCTGGCCGGAGCAAGGTGGAGCAACCACCACTTAATGCTAGAGCTCGGTTTGGGACAATTTGCACCAAACCAGGTTCAAACCTGTATCAGAGTTGAGCACGAGGTCAAGATCACTTGCAGCAACTGGTTGGTTCGAGTCAGACCCATCGCCGGCGGCCGGAGGCGGCTGTTGGCCGGAAAAACCCAAGCTCGAACACCTTGAGTGCAAAGTTGGGGAGCTCGGTTTACAAAGACTCTGGGGTGCAACCAACTTGATGGAGACTCACTAAAAAGCGTTTGGAGCTTACCTGGGTTACCTGCCGGCGTCCACGAGCGGCGGCGATAGCCGGAGTGCAAGCTCGGGTTGCCCACAATGGTGCGACTACAGAGAGTAGAACTCTCACGTTAGAAACTCCATGCAACAACATGTAAGGCCTCCTACAATCCAAATAAACATACCTGGGTCACTTACCCATTGCGCGGAACCCCGGCGATCGCCGGCGGCGAAGCTCGGTGAAGCTCGCGTGCCTCTAATGGCGGATTCCGATCGGGAAGCCTCAAGACCTAGCAACTTGCACAGAACAACTCCTCTTGGTGCTACGGTGTTTGCCGAGGTGGTGGCCGACGACCAGAGGCGACGGCGGCGCCGGACGGCGAAGATCGGCCGAAGTGACACAAAGCCCAAAACTAGGGCTAGTCTGTACGCCCCCCGATCCTTGCCTGATCACCACCAAATTTCGGGAATAGGTTGCAGTCGATGAGGAGAAGAGGATCAATGGTGTTGATCAAGATTCCAACGGTCTGATGACGTCGGCTCCCAAGATCGACTGAAATCGATAATTCCGGCAAGAGGTCGCTCCCGCCGGCGATGGGGTCGACGGCGGCGGCTCGGGCTTCACAATATGGGTCGTCTCGATGTCAGGAACACATTTACAGGGTTCATGTGCCAATTAAAACCAAAATGTTCCATGTTCTTACCTCGCCGGAAAACCTCAAGGAAGAAGATGACCCCGCGGCGGTGCCCGTCGGAGTTGGGTCTCGGCTCGGGTTTCAAACGCACAGAGGTACCCTCAGAGAAAGTTTGGTGCAATCCATTCTCCTCTGGTTGCTTCCTCACCAATAAAAACCGAGATCAAGTGTTCCTTGCTTGATATTCTTCTTCTCCGGCGACGAGGCGGCGGCGGCCGGTGTGCTACCACCGAGGAATGCGGCAGAGGGAGAGGAGGACGTTGGAGCTGGCGGCTGGGGCTGAGGCTATGGGAATAGGGTTTAAGAGAACCCTAACCGAGCACATGTGTATATATAGTGTAGGTTGGACAATTGCACTTTTAGTCCCTCAAAGCTTACTATTTTGAGCCCAGCCCTTCGCAGCAAACTTATTTCGCAATAAACTCCCTCTCCAAGAATTTGCACGCTTTTCGGAGCATAAAATATAGGGGTCTCTGTGCAAAATACAGCATTTTTCACTGTATTTCACGCTTTTCGAGGGATTTTAGTCGTCGAATCGAAAAATGGACTTTGCCACGACGTCCGGCTTGACGAGACCTTTCAGGTAGCGTTTTATGTTTTCCGAGAAAACGCCCGGATAAATTCTCGGTCCATAAACACTATACAAAAATATAGTTTATCACGCTTTTCGAGACTTTAGGGTCATCAAACGGAAATTCCGTCAGTGCCATTGCGTTTAGAACGACGAAACCGATAAAATCGACTACCTGGATTGCTATGATCGGAGTCCAGACAGCGAATTGGCTAACGTTGGCGCTAAGGGGATTTAGAAATAGGGTTTACTATTCACCCACTGTTCACAGCACTATTCACTTAAGTCGCGGGTCCCGCCCGCTTCTTCGCTGATTTCAGTCAGATCCGACCGTCGGATCTGAATTTGATCTATATCATTTTCGATCAGTTCGACGAGACGGTCGCACTGGTCATCTCGGATTTTCGAGATTTGGCTCGGATTTGAAAGGCAATATTTCTGTCTCGTAAACTGTGCAATTTACACAGTAACAAAAGGTCAATTCCGCTATTTGTGCTCTTTCTAATTCTGAGTCATCTTGACTCCATTCTTTTCTTTCATTTATTTCGAATTTAAATTTCACGAATCTTACATCACTTACAACTTAAAAGAAGTTTCGTCCCTGAAACTTACAACTTAAAAAAAAGTTTTGTTCCCGAAGCTTAAACTTAACTAAACCACTATTAAGCCTCTAACAGGTTCGCAGTAGTGACAATCAGTCACAAAATATCGGCAACTCTCAGGCTACTCTTTTAGACCCAATCTGATACTCCCCATTACAGGGCAGAGTATTTCCTCAGTTCTTTCGACAGTACGTTGTCTGCAGTCAACGTGCTTACCAAAAGAAAAGCGAAATACCATAGATCTGTCGCCAACCTCTAGTTGGGGACACAACTCCCATCAGAAGGTATATCACATACCTCCCAACACAGTCTCAGTGCTAATGACATAACCTTTATCATGGATTACTACCACCTCGTGGTCATAAATACCACCCTGACTAACTCATAGGAGAGTTCGAGATGGTCCACAAAAATCGTGCAAGAGGTAGGGCCAAAATCTATATCCAACTGACAAGGCTTTCATCTGATAAGTATCGTCAGAAATTATTTTATCCAAAGCAACAGGATTACTGACCTCTTATTCGTCCTGATTTCTATTATCGAGGGAATCATCAATAGTAGCAGCCACCGGCGTAGTTCTGATGATCACGACTGCGGCAATGGTTACTGTATCATATGTCACGGGGACAACTGGAAAATCAACAACTTCCCCGAGCATCTGGGCTAGTGGTGGGGCCGGTGCAAAAATAGCAGTCATCTGCTGCTATGCCATTCTTGGCTTTCTCGACAAAAGCGGTGAGCTCCAACCGCAGCAACCGATCCGAGCCTTTTGGCTCCACTGAAACATCAAGCCCATGGCCCGCACCACGACCACAGCTAACACTGCACCCACAACACCTCCAAAGCCCAGAGTGCGTGCGAATACCATTCGTAACCACAACAACGAGACTCAATAGTGCGTAAACACACCTGAGCTCCTAACCACTATCCAAATACCCCGCGCTCTCATGTACATAAAAGTCATCCTAGGGCTCAATTCAAACCAAATACCTAGGCATCGTGTACCTATTGCTCTGATACCATCTAATCTGTCACGCCCCGAGTTTTGGAAAGCAGGCTAAATTTTTTTTTTTTTTGAAATCAGAGTTTAAATCATTTCAGGCGTGAACAGACCGCCACATGTATAGGGGTCTCTGTGCAAAATACAGCGTTTTTCACTATATTTCACACTTTTCGAGGCATTTTAGTCGTCGAATCGAAAAATGGACTTCGCCACGACGTCCGGCTCGACGAGACCTTTCAGGTAGCGATTTTTGTTTTTCGAGAAAACGCCCGGATAAATTCTCGGTCCATAAACACTGTACAGAAATACAGTTTATCACGCTTTTCGAGACTCTAGGGTCATCAAACGGAAATTCCGTCCGTGCCATTGCGTTCAAAACGACGAAACCGATCAAATCGACTACCTGGATTGCTATGATCGGAGTCCAGACAGCGAATTGGCTAACGTTGGCGCTAAGGGGATTTAGAAATAGGGTTTACTATTCACCCACTGTTCACAGCACTATTCACTTAAGTCGCGGGTCCCGCCCGCTTCTTCGCTGATTTCAGGAAGATCTGACCTTCGGATCTGAATTTGATCTATATCATTTTCGATCAATTCGAGGAGACGGTCGCACTGGTCATCTCGGATTTTCGAGATTTGGCTCGGATTTGAAAGGCAATATTTTTGTCTCGTAAACTGTGCAATTTACACAGTAGCAAAATATCAATTCCGCTATTTGTGCTCTTTCTAATTCTGAATCATCTTGACTCCATTCTTTTCTTTCATTTATTTCGAATTTAAATTTCACGAATCTTAAATGCCCACGTTCTGATAATGGAGGGGAGTATTGTTCAAGAGAATTTGACGAGTTTTGTATTGAGCATGGAATTAAGCGACATCTCACGGTACCCGATACACCGCAACAAAACGGTGTAGCGGAGAGGTTAAATAGAACACTCATGGAGAGGGCTCGTAGCATGTTGAGTACTTCAAAACTTGACAAGAGATTTTGGGCGGAAGCCGTGAGCACGGCTTGTTATTTGATTAATCGAGCGCCGACAAAATCACTTGGTTTAGAAATTCCTAAAGAAGTCTGGAACGGCAAGTCCATTGATTTCTCCTATCTTCGTGTCTTTGGATGTGATGTTTATGCGTGGATACCGAAGGAGAAAAGGTTAAAATTGGATAAGAACTCTCAGAGGTGTATATTTCTTGGCTATGCGAAAGGTGTTAAGGGGTATCGACTGTGGGACCCTACTACCCTCAAAATAGTCGTAAGTCGTGATGTTGTCTTCAGTGAAGTCCTTTCAAGGCACCAAGGAAAAGCAAGATGATGATGCTATGATTCCAATAATTGAGCTATTTGAAGCGAGCGATGAGGTGCAAGTTGAGCAAGCACAACAGGACGATGAAGTGGTTGATGATGAACCAGATTTGGAATCTCCGCAATCATCCGAAGATACAAATTTACCGGTAGAGCCGCCAGCGGATTCCGGACGTCCTAGGAGGGTTATTAGACCTCCTACGAGGTATAATGACTATATTACTTCATTTATTCCTTCTGCTAACCATGTTAGTGCATATGTTGCTTTGGCAGAAGAAGATGAGCCAACTTCGTATAAGGAGGCTTATGAGTCGACCGATGCTGGGAAGTGGCAATGCGCGATGGAGAAGGAGATGGAGTCAATTCGGAAAAACAGGACTTGGGAACTTGTTGATTTGCCGAAGAGAAGGAACGCAATTGGATATCGGTGGGTGTTTAAGGTAAAGAATGATACAGATGGGAATGTGGAGAGACTCAAGGCAAGATTGGTGGTGAAGGGATATGCTCAGAAGCCGGGAATCGACTTCGATGAGATCTTCTCACCGGTGGTTTGTCTTACCACTATTCGGGTTGTTTTGGCAATCGCAGCGGTCATGGATTTGGAGCTTGAGTAGATGGATGTAAAAACAGCATTCTTGCATGGTGACTTGGAGGAGGAGATATATATGTCGCAACCGGAAGGCTTTGTCGAAAAAGGCAAGGAATATTTGGTTTGTCGGTTGAACAAATCATTGTACGGTTTGAAACAGGCGCCAAGGTGTTGGTACAAGCGATTTGATTCCTTCATTATGAGTTTGGGTTTTGATAGGCTTGAAACGGATCATTGTGCATATTTCTGCGATTATAACGACGGGAGCTTCCGTATTTTGTTATTATATGTCGACGACATGGTGGTCGCCAGAAATAACAAGAGCCGAATATCTATCTTGAAGACTCAGTTAGCCGGTGAGTTCGATATGAAGGACTTAGGAACTATGAATCAAATACTCGGGATGAAGGTACTACGGGAGAGAAAGAATAGGAAAGTTTGGCTTTCACAGAAAAGTTATGTGGAGAAGGTTCTGCGGCGCTTCAACTTGCAGAATGCAAAGCAAGTTTTTACCCCGTTTCCTATTCATTTAAAATTGTCGGCCGAGCAATCACCAGGTATGGAAGCAGAAAAGGCCGACATGGCTCGGGTACCATATTCATCGGCAGTAGGGAGCCTTATGTTTGCCATGGTGTGCACGAGACCCGACATTGCTCAAGCAGTGGGAGCAGTGAGTCGGTATATGGAGGATCCAGGTTGTGAACATTGGAATGCAGTGAAATGGATTCTCAGATATTTGAGAGGCACTGCAGATTTCTCACTCTGTTATGGTTCTGCGGGTTTTGGAGTGCGTCGGATATGTGGATGCAGATTTCGCAGGAGATAAAGACAAAAGAAAGTCTACCACGGGTTATGTTTTCTCCATGGACGGTGGTGCTATTAGTTGGGAGTCGAAGCTTCAGTCGGTGGTCGCTTTGTCGACGACGGAGGCGGAGTATATAGCAGTGACACATGCTTGTAAGGAGGCTATCTGGCTAAAAAGATTTTTAGGAGAATTGAAAATGAAGCAAGATGTGGTGGGAGTGAATTGTGATAGTTAAAGTGTAATACACTTGACGAAGAATCCGGCGTTTCACTCTCGGACGAAACATATTGATATTCATTGTCACTTCGTGAGAGATGTGGTGGATGGGGGTTTTATCTCATTGTTAAAAATTCACACAGATGCTAATCTAGCGGATATTTTAACGAAGCAGGTGACTCGAAAGAAGTTTAATTGGAGCATGACTTCTCTCTGTCTTGGAGCTACGTGAGGAGAGTGAGAATTTGGCAAGATCTTTAATTTTATATTTTATGGAATTCGACACATGTTTTTAAGTCAGAGAATTGTTGGATTATGTAAAATCATGTTTTGAGTCGATATGGATTTGATCCTAATCTTATCCAATCTTGTTCCTAAAGATTAGGGATGATTTAAGAATATTTTAAAGAGTATTCTTAAAAGGAAATCGACGACTCGGATGGACGGTGGAGATCGTTTCCTATTAGAATTAGGTTTTTAGAGTTATATTAACTCTTGTGATTCATCTTTTATTTTTTAGAGCTTCATTGAAAAATCCTAATTGAAAGGAAAAACGTGAAGAGCCACCATGAAAGAGTTTCTTGTAATCTAATTTTACTCCTTGTACTTTTGTGTCGTGGATTAATCGAAGAACACATTGAGATGGTATTGTTCGTGGACGTAGGTCGACACATTGTCGGCCGAACCACATAAATCTTTTGTCCTTGTATTTCCTTATTCGTTTTATTTGTTTATTTATTCTCGTGCTTGTTTCTACAATCGTTCTCGTCTACTTTCATTTACGAAAGATTCTGTTTCTGCTGCGCTCGTGTGTTGTGTGGGTTGAGGTGTGCTCGGTAACCCCACGGCCGGTTCCCCCTTCATATATATATATATATATATATATATATATATATATATATATATATATATATATATATATATATATATATATATATATATATATATATATATATATATATATATATATATATATTCGATATTTTTTTTTTAGTTCATCAAGTGGGTAAAAAAATAAACGACTGAAAATAAATATCCTTCAAAAAATAATGATAAGAATTTTGTAATCAAAATTAAGAGTATAAATCTTTATTTTAAATAGTTTAAAAAAATTTCTAACAAAAATTTAATTAATTTAGATCTCTTTACATCATTAAACTAGCAAAAGGCCTGTATCTATAATTAAAACTCCAACTCGGCCTAGATCTCTTTAATTAATTTTGGAATGGTGGGATTTTTGTGATAAATGGCGTGGAAGGATACGACAGTGTGTCGAAAACGCCAAGGTGGCGGTACTGGTGAATGGTGTGGCGACCAAGTGGATTAAGAGTAAGAGAGGAGTGAGGCAGGGGGACCCGCTATCCTCTTACCTATTTTTGTTGGTGGTTGAGTGTTTAGCACGGATGACGGAAGAGGCTGGTAACAATAACTTTATTAGGGGAGTTGGGCCAGCGGATGATTGTCGATTCTTGTTAATCCAATATGCGGATGATACACTTTTCTTTTGCGAAGCAAGGAAGAAATATATGAGGAACCTTAAATTCATTTGGTACCTGTTCGAGTGGTCTTCGGGTCTTAAAGTGAGCAAAGACAAAACGGAACTGCTCTACACAGGTAAGCATATGCACAGGGCGGTTAGATTGGCGAATATTTTGGAGTGCCGAGTTGGAGTCATGCCGTTGAACTACTTGGGGTGCCTCTTTTCAACAAAAAGCTTAGAAAGGAGGATTGGAGCGGCGTCATCAGCAAAATAGGCAGAAGAATCGACGGGTGGCAAGCTAAACTTCTCTCCAGTGGGGGAAGACTCACGTTGGTTAACGCAGTCCTTGCCAACGTGCCGATTTACCTATTTTCTGTTTTCAAAGCTCCAACCTGGGTCATCAATAGGATCGAATCCCTCAGAAGGGACTTCTTTTGGTTTGGTGACCTACAGCGCAATGGAAGGGGGAGGTTTATAGCGCGAAGAGGGTATGTAGGAGTAAGGCGGAGGGCAGGTTAGGTGTTTTAGATCTTAGACTTTTGAATAATGCTCTTCTAATCAAATGGTGGTGGAGGTTTTTTAGAGCACCCGAATTACCGTGGAACAAACTTGTTAGGGCGTTTTACTACTCAAATAGAAAACCTTTGGGGGAAGGGAGAGCGTTCAGGCCGGCCTCGCAATGGTGGAGAGATGTAGTCAAACTCAAGGAGTTTTTTAGGGGAGGGCCTTCTTACAGATTAGAAAATGGTAAATCCATTAGGTTCTGGACAGACAGATGGTGCGGTGAGAGGACCCTTCAATTCTGCTTCCCAGAGATCTATACCGCTGTGGCGAAAAAAGCAGTCTTTGTGGGCGAGTGCTTCGGGAGTAGCGGGTGGAGATGGCGAAAAATTTTGAGAACGTCCTCAACGGGGGGTGTGAGGGGGATTAGATGCGTGCGACAACTAAAGGAGCTCCTAGCGGGTGTCACACCAAGGACAGGGATTGATGAGGTGTTTTGGCGTTGGCATGACAAGGGACTCTTACGCCCGATCTCCTTGGAGCCTCCGGATGTCGTTGTGTGTGCAGATTCTGATTTGGTTGATACTCAAATGACGCCTGCTAACGACAGATATTCTGATGTCGAGAGGGTGGGTGGGGAACACGGTGTGTGTGCTTTGCGGTTGTGTCGATGAGACGATTGATCACCTCTTTGTGAGGTGTGTTTTTTCGCAATTCGTGTTGGGGACGTGCAATAGGGCTATCTGGTCTCGGGAAGTCGGGGGAGATGTTGGGAGCTGATGACTACGGATAGGCTTTCGGTACGTGTTAAGATGTTATCCTTTTTGTCGGCAGCCTGGTCAGTGATTTAATTGGGCGACTAGAAACAAAGCAATCTTTGACCATGTCACCACCGACCCTCTTTGTGCGGTAAGACAGGTTAATAGAGAGGTCCATATGTGGGAAGAGTTGCCGATGGGAGGTTAGGGCCGTGGTCCTTTGCTATAAATTGGCAATTAATTAATTAAGTTTTGTTTTTTTTTTTTTTGGTTTTTTTTTTTTTTAGGAGACTCCGTTGTCTCACCCTTGTTGCTCAATTCATTTCGTATTGAATGAAGTAGGTAGCGTGCTACCTTTCTCTAAAAAAAATTATAAATTTTGTATCTTTTGATCAAAAGGTCAATAATGTCAAAAAGATTTGAAATTTAATTTCTAGATATTTCTAGTAGTTTAGATCATATTCAACAATACCGATCGTCGATTTGAAAGCTCCATCATCGAAAACAAATAAATGGCAACCGAGCCGGTTTGCTATTGATCAATAGCATTTCAGCTCAACTCACATATATCATAATCGATTTATTACAAAATACGAAACGTAATATTAATTATGTATGAAAATAAATATATTAATTTGCTATCATTATCGTATTTTCTCATCGAGCCTACATAGATTTAATAATTAATACTTCGGATTTTTAGATTGCGTGATATTTTGATTCTCGAAATTTAATTTATTATAATTTCTGATTCAAAATTTTAAATTATTATTGCAATTTAAATTTTACAAACTAATTTAGTTGGCAAAATAGTAATATATGTTAATATAAAAATAATGTATCACTTTCACATCAGTGACACAGTGACATGTTGATTTTTATTTAGCTAAATTAAATTATAAAATTTGATTATAATAATTTATATAATTTAAATAAAAAATAATAATAAATTAAGATGTCAAAGGAGTTATAATTTGATGACCTTGCCAATTTAATATGTAACGCGGATTAGCATATACCTTTGGGATAAACTTGCCGACCAGCTCCATGACTATGCCCGTTTGTACTCCACATGCTTTATTTATATATTTTGATTTTTTTTCCTCCTTGTTGTAGACATTTATTTATTTAATTATTTATTTTGTATTTACACTAGAAGTTTCTTTTTTCAATGTGTATAATTCTAGGAAGTGAGTTGAGACCATTTTGAGATAAGGGGATGACCAATCTCCAGGTCAATACTTATCGAAACTGTCTGATTAGTTTTGAGGCTTACTTTGGAATTACAGTTATATAGTGTAATAATTCGATCTGCTAATAATAATAATTTATTAAATTTAAATTATTGATCAAAAATGATTTAGCCCAGTTACCCACAGTTTAGATTCTGACGTTCTCGTCAGTTTAATCTCCTTCCGTTTAGGCAGGGTATTCTCGTTAGCCCAACCTTCTCCTGTTTAGGCCAAAGCCAATTTTCTCCCGTGTAGGCCAGATGTTCTCATCTGTCCAATTTTCTCCCGTTTAGATCCTAGCATTCTCGTCAGTTTTATCTCCTTCCGTTTTGACCTCGTCGTTCTCATTAGTCCAATCTCCTCCCGTTTAAGTTATAGATGTTTTCGTCAGCTCAATCAGCCTATGCTCCGTTTAGGCTTTTAACTTACCAGCTAAAAATAATAATTTATTGAATTCAAACCATCAACCCAAAAATATTTAAATTCAGTTATTATTATTAAAATTCATGATCTCTTATATATCCAATCATAATTTTATTTTCATTTAATACGACTATTGACGTGTCACATGTAACGTCTAAAAGCAAACTAAAATAATATGCTATATACTTTATTAAAAAACAAAACTAAAAATATAAAATAATTAAATTTCAAATTTGAGACTCAGAATACTAACTATTAAATTCTTTATCACTTTGAGATTAAGAATACTAACTATTAAATTTTTTATCACTTTGATGGCTGATGTATAAGAAAGAATGTTTAAATTATTTATTAACTATTCTACTGTCAATCAAAAAAATTATTTAAGTAATATGAATCAGCTGAGACGCCTATGGTTCAGATTTGACTTGGGTGAGTTGCTTAGATTTCTCATGAACTCTTCTTCTCAAATTGAAAAATAAAAGATACTCCTCAGCTCCAGCTATGGCTTGATTACTGTGCTATACCTTGTTTTCTAATGTTTCAACAGTTAATCATGCATGTTTATAAGTTCCAAAGTTCGATTAGGCTCATGTTTAAAATTAATGCTTGGTTTTGAAGCTTTTTCTGAAGACCAGTGGAAAAGCCCCAACTTTTGTAAGAAAACTTTCAAAATAAATTCTTGAATAATTTAATTTGGACAACTCTTCTCGCCTGGACATATTTGGTGATGTTGCTCAATTTGGTCTATATTTGTGTGGCCTTCTTTTTTTCTTTTTTTCTTTTTTTTTTTTTTTTTTTTTTTTTCAATCAAAGTGAAATTTTCTATGATTTATTATTATTATTATTTTTTGATATTTTTGTGACGTCCTAATTTTTCAGAAGGTCATCCTAGAACTACTCTACCTCTAGCACGCTTAGGCCCCGTTTGGTAACGGGGATAAGGGGGGAATACCCCCCTTATCCCCGTTTCCATACCCAAACGGGGACAGGTATAAGCGGAATCCGGATTCCATCTATGCTGGAATAGGCGGTATGGAATTGGGGATTTGAATTCCCGTTCAAGCCTGGAATTGGGAGGAACCCAGATTTTGCACGAGGATCGAGGCACCAAAATACACTGTCTCCTCTTCTCCTCTTCTCCATTGCTTCTTCTTCTCCCATTTCGCCACTGCTGCCCCTCTCCTCCGCGCCGCGCCCCTCTGCGGCCCCTGTCCGCGCCGCGCCCCTCTGCGGCACCACACCGCGCCACGGCCCCTCTGCACCTTCATCTTCCCGAACTGGTCCAGGTACCGCAGGAACTCCGAGCCACACCCGGAGCCTCTTCCGGGAGGCGCGGTAGTCCACCCACGCCGTCATCAGCACGCCCTCCTTCAGGTCGACGCCGGCGTGGGACGCGGGGGCGGAGGCGGTGGAGAAGATGGAGCCGGCGTCGACGCCGACGTGGTTGTCGTTGTTGTCGCCGAGCTGGGGGTCGAGGTTGGTGTCGAACTCGACGGCGACGGTGGTGGGGCCGTGGGCGTCGTCGGCGGCGGTGGAGGATGAGAAGAGGCCCAAGAAGCCGTGAGCGGCGCCGAGGAAGTGGGAATCGGAGGTGAGGAGGAAGGCGAGGCCGTCGCCGAAGGAGGGGATGCAGGGGAGCTGGGCGGAGAGGGAGGGGACGATGGAGAAGGCGAAGCAGGTGGCGGAGAGGGAGGGGACGATGTAAAAATTTATAAATAAATTTATAAATAAATTTTTACATATTTAAAAATTTGTAAAAATTTTTAAATATTTTTTACAAATTTAAATAATATTTTAAATTTATTATTAGGTTGATTAATATAATAAATTATTTTATTTATAAATTATATCATAAAGGGCAAAATAGTCAATACACAAATTTATCACTTATTAATTCTTCTTATTCCTCTATACTCAACCAAACACAATTTTTACCAATTCTTCTTATTCTCCTTATTCCTATGTAATTTACCAAACACAATTTACTTTAATTCCGGTATAACTCATAAAACGAACCAAACGCAAATTTACACCAATTCCAGCTAATACCAGAATCTATACCTATCCCCGGTATAACAAGAATTTCCAATTCCTGTTACCAAACGGAGCCTTAAGGTCTTATTATCATTCAGAATTATCAGATTAAAAGATTTAGTTATATTATATTATTTATATATCGGACTAAATCTTTTAAACTGACTATAGTATTTTGGAGGGTAGTAAGATCCAAGAGTTTAAGAGAGTTAAGTGTGTTAGAGTTAGAATAGTTTTAAAATGAATGACCAAGCGTCGCAATTTTATTATTTTAACTGTATCATTTAAATACCATATGATTTCAATTTTCATTTTTTTTTATATATTCCGTTAATTTTATTGTTAAAATAGTCATGCGTTGCACAAATACGACGTCGATCATCACTATTTTACAGCTGAGTATTCATTAAGCTCTAAAAAGTTTCGTAACTCATGTACACGACAAGTGATAAACTTGACGAACAAAGTTAACAAAGAGTAAACAAAAATGTAAGCTATAAATACTTAACTTATATAAAACTCCAAAATATTAAAGTAAACAAAATAGTAAACCAAGGAACAACATTTGAAGTTTTTTATAAAATCTAAAACTTTATCAACAGTCTCGTTATCAATAGAGTCCAAAGAAGCTGAAGGCGTGATCACCTCAAAGCTCCAAAAGGAGCATTTGGATTGGTGTAATTATAATTTAAGCATAACTAATATTTAATAAAATTAAATCTTCACAAAATTTTACTTTCATGTTACAGCTTTGGAGTGATGTAAGTGGTTTCACAAAAAATAAATTCCAAAATTTTAATTGTTTGACTTAATATAAGTCAAATTAAAAAAAAAAACAGTATAAACTCCCGGCATTTAAAAATTATCACTTAAAATTGTAAAATTATCCGAGAGAGAACTGAATAAAGAGGAGAGGATATTTTTTTAGTACGAAATAATATTTTACTGTTTCATTCATTTAGCATCGAAAGATCGAAAAAAAAAAAAAAAAAAACCTACAGGGTGAATCCCTGTCACTAATTGTGTCGACGATTGTTTTGTTTATTTGAAAATTTTTCTTTTCTTCTCTAACTAAATAACCCATCAAGTGGCCTAGTATCTTTTTATATATATCGAACTAAATATTCGAAGTTACTCATTTTATCCGAGTTTTTCTAGTTAGGACAGATTTGGTGTTTATAAGAGAAATTAAAATCGAAATAAAAATAAAAATGGATTGAAATCGAAAACGAAATGATTAAAAAGATAATTTGTTTAGTTCATAAGAGAAACTAGAATCGGAATTGAAATTATGTACAAATTAAAATTGAAAAAAAATTAGTTTTTGTTAAAAATTTTAATTTGTTATTCAAATTTTTAATCTAAATGTGTACTTAAAAGTTTGAATTTATGATTCAAATTCAATGTCAAAGTCAAAATTTAAATTTAAACTATTAAACTATCGTTTTTAAAATTCAAAATTTAAATTTTAAATTATAATTTAATTTAATAAATTTATATAATTTATATTTAAATTCAAAAAATTATTAATAAAAAAAAATTCAATCATTTGGAAATCAAAATTGACTCTCATTCTGAATACCACAAAATAAAAATCGAAATGTCAAGCGCTCAATTAAAAAATTAACAATAAAAATGATAAAAATTAACATACTCTTAAACAAATTCAAACCGCCCCCTAAACAGAAAAGCGCACGTATTCTAATTTCTAAACTTCATTATCAGCTTAATTATAATTAAATCTGTTAGATGTGACTCAAAATCAGAATCGCTTCGATATTATGATTCAGGTTCGCCGACGGTTTCGCGGTGCGATGAGAAATTTTGTGAATGTCTGTGGTGGAAGCGAAGGACTCGGGCCGCTAGAAAAAATCCTAATTTTCTCTTTTGTTTGCCCTAGAGAGATCGAGCGATGTATGTTGTAGAACTCTTGTATTCCCTCTTTTCTACATAGTGAAATCTCTCCTTTTTCGTCCGTAATTTTTTTCCTGCAAAGAGTTTTTACGTAAATCTGTGTGTTAATTCTCTGTCGTGCAATTTTGGTTTTACTATTTCTGTCGTGATCGTCAATTAAATTTTGTTTAGTTTGGACGCTCGTTGCTAACAAAATCTCCGGATAATATCCCATTATGATAAATATTGTTTTAAAAAAACTGTTGACCAGACAATTAGCGCGCATATTAAAGCACCCAATAGAACGAACAAAACGAACCATCCCGATTCACCCTCTTCAACCTCCTCAAACCCTCCTCCTCCTCCTCCTCCTCCTCCTCCTCTCTCGATCTCCATTTCCTTCGATCTCTCTCGCTCTTGCGCGTATTGAGTAGCCATGGGGGTTTGCGATAGCAATCGCTTCTTCGAGTTCTTCGTCGAGTAGAGAACTCGGTCGATTTCGAAGAAGAAGAAGAGGAAGAGGAACAAGGGTCTCTTCACTGATTCGGCTCGATTTCGCTTCATTTCTCCTCTCCTTGGTGGAGGTGACCTCGTTAATGGTGATGGAGGAGGCGGCAGAGAGGGAGAAGGACCGTACGGGTGATACGGCGCACGGACACGGGCTAAATCAGCATCAGCAGCAGCAGCAGCATAAGCTTGATGTGTTCCACGAGGTCGTTTGTCGACTTAGGGCATCGAATGCGCCCGAGGAGTTCACCCCCACCTTTGAGGATGAGCTTTGCGCTCATTTCAACCGCCTCCCTGAGCGGTAGATTCCTCTCTCTCCGCTTTTTCACTCTTTCAGATGGAAAGTTCCCGTTTTTACCTTGTGAATCGGTGGTTTCGGTTGCTAGTTTTGTGGCTTCGATTCATAGATGTAGTTATCTCTGCTTTTGTTTAGATGTTGTTGCAAATAGAGTTAATAACAAAGAAAAAACTTTGATGTGAAAATTGTCTGATCATTGGAGCTAACCATTAATCTCAAAAGCTTGAGCTATTAGAAATATGCAATCAATTTACTTAAAGTATATAGATACAGCGTTTACGGATTTTGATTGTGACTCCACCCAACCAATCTTATGCCACTTCAAACATGACTTGGCGCAATCCTGCTTGAGCTATTAGAAATACGCAACCAGTTTACATAAAGCATATAGACACAGTGCCCACGGGTCTCGATTATGACTCAGCCCAACTCAGCCTCACGCTATTTCTGTCATGCTCCGCGGTCGAAACTGCGACCCGGGCTCGCCAACAGATCCGCCACCCATACGGGAAGTTCTGTATAGGCAGAGCGACTAACCTACAAAGTTAGATCTAAATCTAAACATGTATCAGAGCAGTAAAGAAAAGTAGTTAAAGATAAACCAAAAACTGAACATCTGTCAAATATACAAAGCCAACTCCCAAACATAAAAAATACAATAAAAGTCCCAAACTGTCCAGTACAAATACATCAGTCTACAGTGGTACCACTATGTCTCTCGAAAATACAGGGAATGGAACTACTCGGCCACGCCCTTACCTCGATCAGCAGCCTCCGAATGAGCTGAAATAGGAATAGGTACCTCTGAAATAAAAACACCGCAGCGGGTGTGAGAGCTACATCCAACAGTAGTTCTCAGTGGGTACCGTCTCCAAAACCAACGGCCTGCCCACTAAGTCTACTAGAGGCATAAGATAACAATATGGTAAAAGTAGAGATAAAAGCTAGGAAATAATTCTACAGCTAACATGCCTCTATCTATCATGCTCAAGAGATGATACAGATGATTAAAATATATCTACTCGATATGCTCAGTCAACCCAATCATCCTGACTGCCACATAGGGTCCAGTCAAATTTGCGCCCACCTACTACCACGTATCCACAAGAGGACGAAATTTACGTAGGGCGTCCCACACGGACTACATTGACAAGTCGCGATAGCAAAGTAACAGGGCCAGCTCCGGAGCGGCACTCGAGGGGAGCGACTCCATCGAGGAAAGTATCCGCGCATCTCTGTCGAGCTCAATATGGCTCCTGCAGGCTATAGTCCAAATCTACGATCAATCAAATCGGCAACAACAACGATCCATCACTAACAACATCAGCCAGAAACTCCACGGCTCGGGATCACTGTCTACCCACGGCTCCCTAACTCTAGTACTGAACTGACCTCAGCTACCAGACTCCACTCGGCCCCCAGACACGAGCGCAACATGCACCCTACACTATCCCGACCACTCGGCCCACTACTGGGCGAGGAGTCCAGGAAAGCAATAATAAAGTGTGTAGGGATGTCTAAATACAACAACTAGCCCAAGTGAGGGTTTTCTATTAGTTTGGTCAAAATCATGCAACATATGACGAGGTGCTATTAGTTTCACAATTCTATTAGTTCCACAATTCTATCAATAACATGATACAACAATAATAGCATCTATGCTAGCATGCTGAGTCCTATCATACTAGAATTAAAAGGAAGTCCGCGGTTTTGGAGGAAAAACATACTAGAATTAATAGAAAGTCCGCGGTTTTGGAGGAAAACAAACCCACCTGGATGATAGAATATTGATTGAAAAAGATGATCGTCTCTTCTTTACTTCTTATTCAATTTATAGATACATATACAATGCTCATCTCTTTCCTTTTACAGCCGTGCAATCTAATTAAAGAAATACAATGAATATGGAAATATGCAATTACAATGAATATGGAAACTAATAAACTATACAAATTAAATATGAGCTTTATGTGGTAACAAGCTATATGTGGTAACATCCCCCCTCAAATTGATGCTGGGTGATCAAGAAGCATCAATTTGCCAACGAGAAATTGATGGCGCTGGCGACTGAGAGACTTGGTAAACACATCGGCTAATTGTAAGGATGTGGAAACATGTGGAAGAGAAATGACACGAGTATCCACAGCTTCTCGAATATAATGACAGTCTACTTCAATATGCTTAGTGCGCTCATGGTATACTGGATTAGTGGCAATTTGAATAGCACTTGTGTTATCGGCATGAAGTGGAGTAGGATCATGTTGTGGAAACCCAAGCTCAGTCAACAAACCTCGAAGCCAAGTAATCTCAGAGCATGCAGCAGACATAGCGCGATATTCAGACTCCGTGGAAGATTTAGATACACGGTCTTGTTTCTTACTCTTCCATGAGATCAAAGAGTCCCCAAGAAACATGCACCAACCAGTGACAGAGCGACGTGTATTGGGACATCCCGCCCAATCAGCATCACTAAAAGCAATAAGATGCACAGGAGATTTAGCAGGAAAAAATAAACCTTGACAAGGAGAGCCATGAAGATATCGAATGATGCGACGAACAGCTGCCAAGTGTAGATGCCGTGGAGAGTGCATAAATTGACTAACTTGCTGTACAGCAAAAGAGATATCAGGCCGAGTAATAGTCAGGTAGTTAAGGCTACCCACTAATTGGCGATACAACAAAGGATCAGAAAGTAGCTCCCCCTCACCAGCATAATACTTAACATTCATTTCTAGAGGTGTATCAACAGATGAAGAATCTTGAAGACCAGCCAAAGCAATCAAATCCTGAATATATTTATGTTGATGTAAGAATATGCCCGAAGAATCAGTTTGAACTTCCAAACCTAAGAAATATGTAAGATGACCAAGATCCTTCATATGAAAAGAGTTTTGAAGATATTGCTTAAGCTGAGTAATCAATAAAGAATCTGTCCCAGTGATAACAATATCATCAACATACACCAAAAGAAGAACAACTCCAGTAGTTGATTTTCGAAGAAACAAGGAAGAGTCATATTGGCTTTGGACAAGCTTAAACTGAAGCAAAATAGAGCGAAACTTCTCAAACCACGCTCGAGGAGCTTGTTTTAAGCCATATAATGAACGATTCAATTTGCAAACTTCCATTGTAGAAGAGGAAAACAAACCAGGAGGAGGTGTCATGTATATATCTTCATTGAGATCACCATGGAGAAAAGCATTTTTGACATCCAACTGTTGAAGCGGCCAGCCCTGTGAGGCGGCAATAGCAAGAACTGTACGGACCGTAGTCATTTTGGCTACAGGAGCAAATGTTTCATGATAGTTTATCCCATACTCTTGTCGGTTGCCTAAGGCAACCAATCTTGCTTTATAGCGATCGAGGGACCCATCAGAGCGAAGCTTTATTGAGTAGCAGAACAATCCAAACAAACCAAAAAAAAAAAAAACTTCTAAAACCAGGGCTCCGATACCATGATAGAATATTGATTGAAAAAGATGATCGTCTCTTCTTTACTTCTTATTCAATTTATAGATACATATACAATGCTCATCTCTTTCCTTTTACAGCCGTGCAATCTAATTAAAGAAATACAATGAATATGGAAATATGCAATTACAATGAATATGGAAACTAATAAACTATACAAATTAAATATGAGCTTTATGTGGTAACAAGCTATATGTGGTAACACTGGATGCGTGCGTCGGTCCGGAGTCCAAATGAGCCGAAACTGGACGTGCGCGATTCTCAGGTTCCCACGGTTCCAACGAACCCGAAAACACCGAAAACTCCTTCCGGTCACTGAGATACAAGTCAAACACTGCGGTAAACCTCAAATCACTAAAACGACATCATCGCCGCAAATCTGTCAACAAAATAGTAAAATACCTCCTCCGAGATGCCCTCAAAAAATTTCAAGAAAAATACGGCTGCGATTTTCGCGAAGTGTAGATAGAAATCGAGTCCTTAAACACCAAATTCGGCCAACCGTAGGCCGAGAAAAGCAAGATCACTTCTCCGCTGTCCAGAAAAATGCCGCAGAAAAAGGGGGTCTAAAGAAGCTCCGAAAAACCCCATAAAAATCCAAAATGGAGGGGAATGGTAAATACGGATATTGAAAACCTACCTCTTGTGGAAACGTCGCCACAAAAATCGGCGAAAAATTCCAAGAACTCAGCTCGGGGGAGTACGTGGACGAAGAGTCGACGGAAAAGATCGGTGTCGAAGAAGCATCGAAGCTCACGAAGTCGGGGAGGAAAAATATGAAGCGGTGTCTAAAAATCCTCCGGGATGCCAAATCGCGAAGAAGAGTCGAAAAAGAAAGTCCCTGTCGAAGGAGGCCTCAAAAAAGTTTCCAAAAACCCCTCAAATGTTGCCCAAGAGGGGCTATTTATAGCCAAAATCCCCCAAAGAAGTAATTCGGATTCGGGCTGCGGATCCGGGCGCCTGGATCTGCACAGTGTGGTGCCCGGATGCGTGGCACGCATCCGAGCTGCCTCCGCGCAGCGCCCGGAAGCGCGGGATGGCGGCACGCATCCCACGCCAGCGCTCTGCGCCCCCCCCCCCCCCCGCCCACGCGCCGTGGTTGGCGCCCGCCAACCGCAGAACGCCACGTGGCAGCGGGGTGCACGCGACGCGCATTGCGCCCGGTCGCAAGGATTACGCGCGATGGAAGTGGCCCGCCAATCCCGCTGCGCCACGTGGCAGCTCCGCATCTTCTTTGGTCCCGGTGCACGCACAAGTCGGCCGTGGACCGGCCCACTCCAAAAATCGGCCCAGTAGGCCCATTTAGCCCGAAAATAGCCAATTTTGACTGTTTTCGCGCGTTGGGTCCCTTTTTGGCATCCGTTTGACGCACAACGCACTCGATACCCCAAAAATAGGTATTTTCTCACCGCCGACCACACAGTCAAGACACACAGGACAACGGGACATCACAATTTCGAACGTGACTCGGCTCAATCTAGCCTCCTACCACAAGATAGGATACTGGCCCCCTTTAAGCTAATAGAAATAATGGTCAATATATTTGGAATTTGCTTTTAGGATTTATGATCCTTGGAATTTAGAGTTTATGATTGATGTTTTTGATCATTTGTTTAAGTCACAAAAAACTGATTGGTCGAATGAGTTTGTTGATTGGTATATGCTGTCTTATTTGTTTGCCCGGTGCCTGACCTTTGTTTATGATCTGTTCCCTATTTGGTTGCTGCTGTAGATACGCACTTGATGTGAATGTTGAGAGGGCAGAAGATGTTCTGATGCATAAGAAGTTGCTTGAGATGGCTCGTGATCCTCATAATCAGCTGGCTTTCTGGGTGCGGATAGTTCAGGTAAAGGATTTCATGAGGTTCTTCATCTTCTTGCTTGTGTGATTCGTGAAGGCTCGGTTGATTTTCATTTAATTCATGCAATATTTCTATATTTGGGCAAAACTGTTTTTTCTTTTCTCTTTTTTTTTTTTTTTCCCTCTAGGATTTATTCCAATTCACTTACCTGTAAAAGCTGCTGGAATGAGGTGCTTTTGAGATAATACAATTTGCCAGCTTGTTTAATTCTTATCTGTTATGGTACAACAGCTGCTGTTCACTATATATGAGTTTTTATCTTGCTAGTGCTACCTGGCTCTAATTTCTATTTGGTGCAGTTTGTAGTTTGGTTGAAGCAAGTGGTCTCTCCTACTTTTTGTGGATGACCTTCCTTTGCTAACTACTCTCAGTAAATCTGAAGGAATAATTGTGATGGAATTCCCATTAAGCCTTTTCTTTTGTTGGTTGAATCACCACGCCAACCTACCAAAGTCATCAACCTTCCTTGAATAGTTGCAATTAGTATACTAATTTGGCAAATTATGCAAACCTATATTCTGTCTGTCTTGTTATTTGATGTAATGAAAAAATTTACTTTTTATAGTTATTTTTATTTTCTTATCTTATACACATGGAAGTTTAATTTTCATTATTCCGATTTTATATTCTGCTATCTAGTGAATTGTCTTTAGTTTTAGTTCAGTTTTGTGCTTTGACATTCTCATTCTTTTTGGTTCTCCTTCAGTTGAACTTAACATGGGCTAGTCCAAGTTGAGAACGTTACATTTTATGCATAGCTTCACAGTAATATTTTTCTTCTTTAGGTATCTTCAGTTTTCAATGAAGATCAGGATGAATCTTTTGTTTCCAACACAATGGGCAAAAAAGTTTCTTCTGCTTTAATGAGAAAACAAAGGTGTGCTTGCTTCTTTTTGTCATTTAAATGATGCTTCTAACTGTCTAATTTTTGCTTTTCACACCTTCAAAAGATATATATTTACTGTTTCTCATAACTTATCTTTCTTTTTTCATAACTTCTCTACTGTTTCCCTCAGCATTCATGCACCTCCTGCTTTTGGTTCATCTATGGCCCTTGACGCCCTTACTCTTGAAGCTGACAAATCTGGTTACCAAGATGGTGATAGTGTTGTAGATTCTGTTCAACATAATGCCAGGTTATTCTTGTTTCTTAGCCGTCTTTGCATCTGCGATTACTTATTGTCCCTTATAATTGTATGTTAATCCAAGATGAAGTCACGAAAAAAATCATTCGGTAATAATGTTGCAATATATTCAGAATCCTATCTCATTTAAAACTAAATAATTTTTGTTGAATTGCAAGTATTACGATTAGTGATTTCTGGACGAATTGAATATGAAGAACTGCGCTGATAATATATGATTTCTATTTTCTTATTTTTGGCCTTACAAAGACATAACTTTTAACTTTAGAATTCAAATATTTTGATGTCTTGTTATCCTGGGTGTCTCTGTGTCTCCTTTTCTTTTAAAAAGCTACATTTTGGTAGGAGGAAATTTTTGTTTAGTTTGAATTTTACTTGGTTTGATTTTCCAAAGCCATTAGAGTCTCATGACAGGATTATTGGAAACACTACTGACATACCTCTAGTTGATTTTGTTGAAAAGGAAGTAGGATAGTAGATCCTTAGGAATTAGATTGTTTGTCCTTGAATTGCATCCTATATGCACCATCAAAAAAAAAAAAAAAAAAAGCCAGTTGGCCACGAAATTGTACCCCAATCGTATATTATATTGTTTTTCTTTGGCCTTGATAGTTTATTCAACGCTAGATCCATTTTCCTAATGAACAGAATTTTATGAGCAGAACCTTATGGTTTCTTTCTCTCAGAAGTTCAGTAACCATAAGAAGACATCTTTTTGGCATGCTACCTTAGCCACCGTTTGGATTGGGGATAAAGGGGGATATCCCCCCTTTATCCCCAAACAGTTTTGGAATATCCCCGTTTGGGGATATCCTCCCAAACGGGGATATCCCCGGGTTGGGGGAGGGATATCCCTCACCTCCCCCAACAAGCCCCGGTTTATCCTATGTCCCTTCCCAAGGCAGCAGTGCCTTGGGAAGGGACATTTCATTTTTTTTTTTTCGTTTTTTTTTTTCTTTTAGCTTTGGGCGGGTTTTTTTTTTTAATTAAAATTTTTAAATTTTAAAAAATATTTAAATTTTAAATTTTAAATTTTATAAATTTTAATTTTTTTTTAATTTTATATTTTAAAAAATCCCTTCCCAAGGCTCTGTCAGAGCCTTGGGAAGGGTTTTTTTTTTTTATTTTTTTTTAATTTTTTTTTCCTTTCTTTTATATTTTTTTTGAATTTTTTTTTTAATTAAAATATTTAAATTTTAAAAAATATTTAAATTATAAATTTATAATTTTATAAATTTTAATTTTTTATATTTTATATTTTAATAAATCATAATTATAAATTTTTATTTTTATTTTTTAAAAAATAATATTAATTTTAAAATTGTAAAATTTATATAATTTTTTATAATTTTTTTAAAATTTATATAAATTTAAAAATTAAAATTTTTTACTCCTACTTAAAATTTAAAAATTATTATTTTTTCCCACTTAAAATTTTTATAATACATTTTTTAATTATCAAATTTATAATATACATAAAAGTAAAGGTCACATCGTCATTAAACATAAAAGTCAACTCTATACCTCCTTATTCTTCAACCCCAATCCAAACACTATTTTTCTTATACCAGGTTTAAGCCACATTCCCAACCAAACACTTTTTTACTTTATACCAGGCTTATCCCTTACTTTATACTTATACCTGGTATAACTCATTCCGGCTTATCCCCAATCCAAACGATACCTTAATGTCCGTGTACAATAAAACGAAAACTTCTGATACAACTGTGGTGTTTGTTCTATAGTTGCTGAGACTATTTGTTCCGTTAATCTGGCTGCTCTGCCAGTCTGGATTTGCTGAAATCCTCTGTGACTAATGGAATATGATCTGGAGCCGTATGCCCTTTTTGTGTCTATTTAACATCTAGAGTGACCGAGTTTCTTTCCTTTTATCTTTATTTATGTCTCTTCCTTCTATAGTCAACAATTGAGGAGTCTTTATTCTGGTGATAAGCAGTCCCTACGTCATAATTATTTGAAATTTGTTAAATTTGCCCATTACAAGTTCAGTAGTTCAATCCCAATTAGTTGGATTTTTTTTTTTCTCTTTCCCTATTTATAGTACATTTTCGCCTGTGTGCCATGGGGCCATCAATAATAACACTCGTCATCTGTTTTATTATGTTGCTTTTGTTATTTCTGCATCTGTTTTCCTTCAAGCTTATTTTAAAATCCTTATATTCTGCTTCTTTGTACTTGGTATTTAATCTGTAAGTGCTGCATATAATGCTGAATTGTAAAATCTTTCAGGCCTATTCACGAAATCACTTTCGCATCGCTGGACAGGCCAAAGCTTCTTAGTGAGGTATAATTCAAGTCATCTTTTTGAGACATGTTTGAATTTGAATTATCATTTCGTAGACAACATCACAATATTATTGAGCTATTCCAAACAAGAGATTCAACATTTCTTATGTTTTATGCATGAATTGAAGAGCTTATATGGCCTTTTAATTACTATTGCCGTGAGGCAGATTCGCGAATAATTTTGTTATCAGCGGGGTTTCCGATATTAACTATTAGGAATAGCTAATTCAAGTTGAAAGTTAGCTTGGGCTGTAGCCCCAAGGACAGGGAGAGAGAGTAAAAGAAAACGTAAAAATGAAAAAGAAATAAACAATAAATAGAAAGCACAAAGAAAAATGAAATGAAGAAGCATCGGAATGAGATTAAGAACATAATGAATCAGTAAAAATAGTTAAGGGAAAATATATATCAAATTAAACTGAAAAGTAAAGCTTTAAGAAAAGAAGGATCAGGATGGATAAAAAGAAAGTATTAAAGAAAGAACATAAAGAACAATATGAAAAAATTTCTGCCTCCCTTATCTAGCTAGACTTAGTTCGTGTGGGGAATAAAATAATGTTTATACGCAGTTATGTACAAGACATAATAGAACTTTCTCCTATGAAGAACTCAAAATATGTTTTTTTGTGATCTCAGCATTTGTATTAGCAAATTCAGCCTTTGGCTTCTAATGGGTCATACAAAATTCTCTTTATTCCGCATATTCTCATTATTCCACTATGCAGAATTTGCAGATCTTCTCTTCTTATCATCTTTTTTCATGAAGATTTCTGATGACATCCTTAATTCGACATTTCAGCTGACTTCTCTGCTTGGAGAGATTGGACTTAATATCGAGGAAGCTCATGCCTTCTCAACGAACGATGGTTACTCATTAGATGTTTTTGTAGTTGTTGGCTGGCATTATGAGGTACTTTCTATGTCCTTTGATTTGTCATTTCTCATTTGTTTATGGTATTACTCTGGGTCCTGTTTCATTTTCTTTATAATTTATCATCAGTGCAGTGATAAGTCTGACTTGCCTTATTTGTTCACGCTACAAAATACTGCTTCTATGTGCAAATTTTGCATATAAAATATAATTGCAAAATGACTCTGCATCATGATTGTGCGCTTTCTGCTTTAGTTAATGGAACAAGTATTCCAGCAAGGTGGTGTGCTGAAGTGTTCATCATAAACTTATCATTGCACTTGTGCATTTAAAGAATATTGAAAGAATGGTTTTTCAATCTGAACACAATTTTTTCAGCTTGCTGGCAACACAAGTCAGCTTGTCTTTAGGGATTTGTATGTTGTTTGCTGCATAAATGTATGCATGAATATATCAAACGCAGTGCTAAGAAGCTGTGAATAGTTAGTTGACCTTTTCATTCTCTCAAGAATTCCTTGATAAGTAGAGAATATATCAATTTAAGCTAGTTGATGATGAAAAAAATACAAAGGTTTATCAATAATTTTAAGGTCACTTCATCAATTTTTAAGTGTTAGAGTGTTGCCACTAGTAATAAATTAATGTAGAATTCTTCATAATAGATCTATCATTTTGTTTCATTTCTATTTGTGGAAAAAAATTATCCTTGACAGGACTAATTTTGTTTTATCGTTATGTAATTGATGAATAAATCTCGCCAACTTGTTTATTTAATATAGGAAACTGAGCAACTCAGAGAAGCAATTCAGAAAGAAATTCATAGGATCAAGGTACTCTCTCTCTCTCTCCCTCTGAATATATATATACATATATTTATATATGTTACATGAACTTCTTGTGTACATACTGGTATATTAGTACTTTTCTAGTCAAAGTCTTCTAAGCCTTTCTTCTTTTGGAAATTTGTCAATTTTTTTGAAAACATCAGCAATGGCCTGATTCCTGGCCTCCTGCAATGGAAAACATGCATGGCAAGTCTGACCGTGTTGAAATACCTAAAGATGGGACTGATGAATGGGAAATTGATGTCAATCTACTTAAATTTGGGAACAAAGTGGCATCTGGATCATTTGGTGATCTGTAAGTTTTCCTTCCATAGAATATTCTTTATGTCATTCTCCAGCGACATTACTAGATATTTTAAATTTTGACTTCCTTCCAGTTATCGGGGAACATACTGTAGCCAGGATGTTGCTATCAAAGTACTTAAGCCTGAACGCACAAATATGGATATGCTGCGGGAATTTGCTCAGGAAGTGTATATCATGAGGTTGGTTAGAGAAGGCTGCTTTAAGTTTTACAGTATTGTAATTTGGTTTATCTCTATTTAGCACCTACTCCTACCTCACTTGACAATGAACGACTGGTCCTGTGACGTGCTAATGTGGTTTTACACTCAAGTGTGAAAGCATAAATTAACCTTCTAACATCTTATATGTATAATTTTTTTTTTCTAATTTGGTTTGAGAAACTAAATACGTCCTGTCTTTTGTGCATGAAAATTTTAGCTTGAAGCTCTTTTAAACTTTTATTTCAGCTGCCTTTCTAAGTTCTCACTTCAAATTGCTATCTTTTCAGGAAAGTTCGCCACAGGAATGTTGTGCAGTTTATTGGTGCATGTACCAAACCTCCGAGCTTATGTATTGTTACAGGTTACTGGCTAGCAGATCTGTTATTCCACATAATGCAGTGCTGATAATCTTCTCTCTTGCTGGTAGTTGGTGCTGAGGATTTTTTTTTTCCCTATTTTGTGTATTATCCACAGAATTTATGCAAGGGGGCAGTGTGTATGATTGCCTCCATAAAAGAAAAGGTAGCTTCAAGCTTCCAGCTTTAGTAAGAGTTGCGATTGATATATCAAAAGGAATGAGCTACTTGCACCAAAACAACATTGTCCACCGAGATTTGAAGGCTGCAAATCTCCTTATGGATGAAAATGAGGCAAGTGATTTAGTTATGTGCTGTTTTTAATGTATGTGGCAATATTGATGTACGATCTAAACCTAGCAACTAGTATGTATATAAGAGAATTCTTGATATTGAAATTTTAAGGACTTGTCACAGGAAGACAAAGGAATAAGTTTTTCATGGTAAGTGTTTTGTTTACTTATCTAAATGTTATCTATTAGATGTTCATGTCTTATATTTGACAATCTGTTTGGGTTTTCCCTTTCGATTTTTGGGTCCAACGTGCCTTCCTTTTACAGTTTTTATCCCCCTCAAAGTGTCTTGCTCTGGGCATTTATCCTGTTACTAACCATAATTTGGATGTGTCTGACCTCAAATTAGTCATTCATTGGTCAGGTTGTTAAGGTTGCTGATTTTGGAGTTGCACGAGTCAAATCTGAAACAGGGGTTATGACTGCAGAAACTGGAACATATCGTTGGATGGCACCTGAGGTAATATTTCAAATATCTCTATTTTCCCAGTTATATGTGTTCTTCTTCTTCATAAATTTGTGAGATTAGGTGACAATTTAGACACAAGAATCATACTGGTTTGTGGTTTTGGTTTCACTTAGGTCATAGAGCACAAGCCTTATGACCACAAGGCTGATGTGTTTAGCTTTGGACTAGTGATGTGGGAGCTGCTCACAGGAAAGGTAATTTCACCATATTCGTTATGCCATACCTGTCATCAACAAAAGTTGGCCATTTTCAGAGTGCATACTTACAAAATTTCTTTTATTGAGCCAGATTCCATATGAATACCTAACACCAGTACAAGCAGCAGTTGGCGTAGTTCAGAAAGTAAGTATCCTCTTTGAACTACTTAATTCTCAGAACCCAAAATTATTCATAACCAACTGATGCTATTTTTGTTTGCACAAAAATTTGAGCTCTTTTCTGTGGGAGAGTGCTCTAAAACAAATGAGAGGCTAGACTTGTTGCACACTAGTAGACGTGGGTTCAAAAAGGTTTTATCATTCGTGACATGCTAGTCATTAATTGCTATGCATGCCTGGAGGGCACTATTGTATTCTGGCAACTAGATATGCTTGAAGAAACTAAAAATATCTCAACTAGCTCTTGTTTGCAATAAGATTAAAACTGCAATCTCTCTAGAAATGGTGTCAATATTAAGCTTGAGTAGGTTTAGGACATCTGGAACTTAATTATAGATGCTTAGTTAACCAACTTGAGATCATCAAAGGAGCCCAGTTTTGATCAGACAATGTGCTCGCCAGTGGCTTAAAACTTTCAGGAATCGGCAAATCTAGAAATACTGAGATTAGTATTCCATTAGAGTGCTAATACCTAATGAGGATTAATGAAAAGGGTTCTCAAGGTCGACCATTAAATTAGCTTCTAAGCTAGTGCAGTAGTTCTGATCTACAATTCCCCAGATGTTATATTTCAAGAAGAATCTGTACTGGTCTCTAATAGATTACTGAGAGTGTGCTAAAAATTTCACAAAATTACTCACATCACTCGCATATACTCAGCTAGTACACAACATGAGCGTGCTTACCTATAATCATTAGAAAATTGCTTCTTATCTGCTTTCTCTACAGGGCCTTAGACCTGTGATGCCAAAGGAAGTCCATCCTAAACTTGCTCATCTACTTGAGCAGTGCTGGCAACAAGACCCTAGCAAAAGGCCAGAGTTTACTGAAATATTGACGACTCTTCAACAGATTGCCAAGGAGGTTAGTATATTAAATTTTTACTATCATGCCATCAATTACTACTGTGGCTAACTACCTAGTGTTCTAATTGATAAATATATGGAGCAGATTGATGAGCCTGAGGATCACCGCAAGGAAAAATTATCAGAAAGATTTCTTTCAGTTCTAAGGCGTGGCCATTGAAGTTTGCACGTGTGTTGATCTCATCGCAGCAATTCTAGTACCTCTGATGAGGTACACAATTTCAGTGTACAGTATTTTATTTTAGTAACTTGTTATTTAAACGAGAATCCCAAATTTCAGGTTGCAATTCGGTTTTGTTATCAATATGTTATTCCATTTCTGTGCTGTGATTTGTTAGTTTTTTCTCATTGACATGTATGCACGGTAGGAAAAATGTCATGTATATTCAGTACATATGTTACTGAACAGTTTTTTTTTTCCACATAAGGAGTGATAACATAACTCAGTTGTTTGTGTTAAATCTTTTGCCTTTCTGAGAGAACTTTTGTTACGTCTTTCAGATGAGCTGTGATATTTTACTTAGGATTTCTTGTTGGTTTTTTGTGTTTGACTCAAAGGGCCATAAAATGGTGTACGTCTAAGAGATTGAAAAATAACATTAAAATGTTGTCGATTGTCATACTCGAGGTTTCCGACATCGAAGCCTAGTTGCTTCATATTTTCAGCTAAATTTATTTTAAAATAAATGAAGCGGCTAGCATGCTACCTTTAATTTTCATTCCCTTAATTTGATGTAGCCATACCTCCTTAATTCAGGAGAGTGCGGATCTCACTTATTTTTTAAAATTTAATTAAAATTTTAAATTAATTGATTTTGTTTTCTCTCTAATTTTCTCCTGTGTTTTCCTCTCTGACACCGTTCTCAGAATTGACGAATAAAATATTTAATTACTTAATAATTATTAGTATGCCTTTTAATTTTTCTATAATTTTTTTTTGTTTTTTCAAACAATGAATTATGATAGTTTAGAATAATGTGTATTTTTTAGTATTCTTATAAGTATCTTTTAATATTTTTAGAAGTATTTTTTAGTCTTTTCTTGAAAATTATGAGTGAGCAAAATGTATAGAAAAGTTGAAAGAATTTTTTGAGAGTCTATATATTTATAATAATTTTATGATGAAAAAGACAAGTTAAGTTGAATTAAATTTGTACTTTTATTTAAATATATACTTTTATTTTTAAATATCTTCTATTCTTTTTGTTTTGTTAAACTTTAGAATATTTCTACTTATATTGATATTTTCTTCTTAATATGGTTGAGATAACATTAATTTTTTACTAATTGATTCGACAATAATAATTTAGTTTGTATATCAAGTGAGATTATTGCTTATGTATTTTTTTTTTTGCATTTTTTGGTTTTCGTTTGTTCAGTAGATTGTATTTTTAGCTTACAACAACAATTATTCGTTTCCACTATATTAATTAATTATAAATTTTAAAATAATATATGTTGAATATCTTTTCTTATAGTATTAATTATTAAAGGGTATTCTATGAAATTATAATTTTAATAGTATTTGTCCGTCTTACAGTTCTTAGTATAAAATGAGAGGAGCAGAGCTGGGAGGTTTTTCCCCTTTTTTTTATTTTATTTTATTTATTTTATTTTTTTTTATCTATTTACATATAATAATATAACTTAAAGTATATTAAGATATATTATCAATAAAATATTTCATAATTAGAGTTGAGCTGAAATGATAGAGTAGTAAACGAGCTTCGTTGATGTAGCTTTCAAATCGATGATCGGTACCGTTAAGTATGATCTACACCATCGAAAATATTTAAAAATCAAATTTTAATTTTTTTCGACATCATTGATCTACTAATGAAAGAGTTACAAAATTTATAATTTTAATGATAGATATTAGTCTTTTGTTTGTTTAATTGTGTAAAAAAATTTAAATCAATTAAATTTTGGTTAGAAATTTTTTTAAACTATTTAAAATAAGATATATACTTTCGATCTTGGTTACAAGACTTCTATTATCACTTTTGGAAGAATATTCATTTTCAGCCGTTCATTTATATGTTCACTTGATGGATAAGAAAAGAATATTAAAAAAATATAAAATTTTATTTTCAGATAGTTTAAATAATTTATATTATATTTAATTATGTTAATCTTTATTTTAAAAGCTCCATTATCAAAAATAAACCAGTAATAATAAAATTCGTTTGCACTCAATAGTATTTCAGGTGACTCATCATAAGAAAATTTTCTTTTTTTGTTCTTTAATGTAACATGGAGATCTTTGATTGCATGTTTTTATTTCCAACCGAGAAAACTCTCTCATCAAAAGAGATCCTCGGTTCTGTTTATGCTTTTAATAACAGTTGTTTTCAATACAGTATTTGACAAGTTAAAAGATTGATACTTCTGTTGCAGCGAAAAGCAGAATTAAGATTCTGATGCCCAAATCAGATCCTTTAAATTTTGTGCTCCTACTATCCACTGCAGTAGAAATTGTGATATAATGCTTCTTCCAAAAACCTGTTAACATATTCTTTCTTTTATGAACATGTAAAGGGATGTTTAATTAATTTTCCAAAAATCAAATCACAGCTGCTCTCAATAAACGAGAAATGTACCTCTGGGTATGCCTCCATTTATTTAAGATATAGCATAAAACTAACTAGAAAAGAAGGTAGTTTTTTTTTTTAAATTTACTTTAATATTGTATGTTGAAAATAATTTTAGTTTATATGTCTTATAAATCCTCTAATCATAACATCTTTAATTGGATTACATTCAACAATACTTAACGGCCCTCTTTTTTTTTCTTTTTTTTTTTTTTTTTTTTTTTGCATATGGCCTGCAATTTTTTCTTTTCTATAAATAGTTCTAAAAAATTTATATTTGCAACCAGATAGTTTATATTGATCAAGAAAAATTATTTATCATGTTTAAATATGATAAATTTATTCACCGTATTTAAACAATACACGGTAAATTATTCACCAACCACATTTTGGCGCTTGCGTGACTCTCACATAGCAAGTATAGAAGTATAGAGTCATTTTTATAAATATAATTTTTTAAAAAATAATTTGTTACAAAAAAAAAAAAAAAGCCCATACTTAATATTTGTAGTCTATTTGTTGGTTTATGCAATCTAACATTTGGATGCACAAATATCTACAACTCTGTGTGCAAATTTTTTTGTAAATGTGTGATAGAATAATTTTATAAATAAAAAAATTCTGCGCGTCAAACTATATAAATAAATCACATTTTTTTTCCGTAGTTCTTGCACATGTTGCTACTGCGAATTCAAACCATTTATGATTTCTCCATCCAAATACATGACATTAATGTCAAGACACTGCCCCAAGAGCACTGATTTTTCTCTAACTATTTTACCCTGAGCAAGTAAAACGAAAGAGCTGTATGAGGCAATATACCGAACACCTAGAGAACAAAAATGGGCCCAACACCATAAGGTGTTCGACCTCGGCATCGCGGCGAAATACAATGAAAGAAAAAAATATCTACAATTTCACTCACCCAATTTCTTGTGGAGATTCGGAGGAAGCCACCGCGGCTTCGGCCACGCGCTACACATCGCCGCCACCGCCTCGACGTTGCGCAGGTTTGCGATTTGGTTCTTGATCTGGACTTCCCATATGGTCGCAAAGTAATTCTGGCGCCTCTGCATAACATCCCAATCGATGTCGGTGAAGTAGATGCAGTCCCCTTCGAATCCGGGGAAATCCGTCGACGCCACCGACATCGAATTGCCCTGCGCCAAGAACAAGATCCGGCCGCCGAGGTCATTGTCTTCGAACGCCACTACCAAGTCCGGAAAAAAGCTAAAATCGAGCCTATTCATTCGGATCTTGGCTTCTTGTCTCGACGGATTCTCCACCACAACCAGCCACACAATCCCCGCCGATTCAACCAAGTACTGCGACCCCGGAAGCGAGAACTCGAGAATTTTCGTGAAGAAGCCGTCGCCGCTATCGGCCACGGCGAAGTCGAAGACCGCGCAGTCTTGGTTGGAAGCTACGGCAAAGCAGCGGCGGCCTTCGTAGAATATGATGTCTTCGGGAACGAACTCCGGGTGCTCGCGGATGGTCCAGAAGTGGTCGCCCCTTTGCCAGGCGAAGCAGCGGGATTTTACTTTGTCGACGAAGAGGACCACTAAGAAGTCGCGGTCGATGGATGGGTCGGAGGATAAGACAACTCTGTGGACGAGAAAGTGGTACTCGAACTGCAGCTTCTTCGCCTTGCCACGGAAAAGAGAGGGCGGGGGCGGGGGCAGGGGGCGGAAGGCGAGGATCTCGTGGAGGGATGGGAGGCGGATTGTGTCGCCCGTGAAGGGGTTGCGGAGGATGAGGTTGTAATTGGGGTCGAGAAGGAAGAGCCACCCGTGGCAGGAGCCGACGCAGGCGGCCCGAGCAGTGTCGGCCAGGTGGTGGAGGTGGCAGGTGTGTCGGGTGGTGAGGGAGTAGACGTGGCTGACGGGTTCTTGACTGCGGCCGTTGACGAGGAGGAGGAAGGGGAGCTGCAGGGGGAGGCGGTGCGGCTTTGGCACGGTGGCGGGGAGCGCGGTTCGCCAACTCTTGCACACGCTGCGGAGGCAGGCGTAGGTGGCGGCGGAGGCCAGGCACTTGGAGGCGATGCGGATGAGGATGTCGGTCGAGAGCCCCGACCACACATCGTCGGCAGCGGCTTCGGCTTCGGCTTCGGCGGGATCCGTCACGCTTCTTCTCTTTGCATCACTGCTTTCCATCTTTGGCGCCTATTAACTGATATTCAAAAGAGGAGGGAAAGGGGGACAGTGGGAGTTGGGGGTTGCAATAGAGGAATAAAATAAAAATTCCAATCCACTTTTAGTATTTAAATGGTTTTAAATTGATAGTTTTTAATGATATTAAGTAAATAATATCATAAAATTATAAAATTAATTTATAAAATTTAAATAATTTAGATAGTATTTAATAATGCTGAGAGTTGATTTGAATATCCTGTCATTATAGAGAAACCTATCTTTAATAAATTAAAAAAATTAATTATTAGTCGGACATGTTTAGCATAAATTATATCACTAGTTCCAAACTTTCCGCCAAATTTTACGTCGGACCTATAAACTTTCGAGTTTTGTATTAGCATTTGAGATCTTAAACTTTACGAAGAATTTGACACTAGTTTTCGTGCTTATTTGTTATTAGTAAAAAAAATTATTGTCTAAATCCAGTGCATCCTTATATTTAATTATCATGCATTTATTGATCATTTATCCAACATTTATCCCATCTCATTTTAGAAGAATAAAAGACTAATAAATTCGTAGGATACGGACACGCACTCATGTTGAAGTTCAAAATTTTGAATGTAGAATTTAAAATTTCAAAGATCAGAATGAAACTTTAGTTAAAATTCAGAAACTAGCAAAGAAATTGACTTATTAAATTTATTAGGGATTTGATAAATAGAGAAATTTGAGCTCCTTTTGTAGGAAAAATTTCGGTTGAGAATCAAAGGTCCAAACTAGTTGGCAATTCAGCTTGCTTTTCACGAGCAATTCGTGTTCGTTTTGAAATGAGTTCGAAAGCGATTGCTTGTCTAATAAATGAATCAAACATGAGCTGGAGTTGGATAGCTTATGTTCGGCTCAATATGCTTTGAATATATATATATATATATATATATATATATATATATATATATATATATATATATACACACTTTTGATCAATTTTGACTGTTTCGATTATCGATTCAGTCTTTGTAATCAAAAACGATTTGATGGGACAAAAGTTTTCATTCTCCTAAAAAAGTAGTATCTGAATTTTCTTTTTTTTTTTTTTTTTCTCTCTCTCTATATATATAGTTGGACTAGAATATTATCGGTAGCAAATGAGCTTCGTTGCTATTGATTTATTTTTCACGATGGAGCCTCTAAATCGATGATTGGTATCGTTGAACATGATCGATTATCGAGGATAGTAAAATTTGTAATATTAATGTTCGATAGAGATCCTTTCCTGTTTAATCGTGTAAATATAACTAAATTAATTGAATTTTAGTTATTTTTTTAACTATTTAAAATAAAATCTATACTTTTGATTTTGATTGTAAGATTTCTATTATTACATTTTAAAAAATATTTATTTTCAACTATTTATTTTTGTGTCTACTTAGTAGATAAGAGAATAATATTAGAAAAGCGTGAAATATGATTTTTAGATAGTTTAAATATCATAGATTATATTCAACGGTGCCAATCGTTAATTTAGAAACTCTATCACCAAAAACAAATCTATAATAACGAAGTTCGTTTCCTATCAACAATGTTCTAACCCATCTCTCTCTCTCTCTCTCTCTCTCTCTCTCTCTCTCTCTCTTTCTCTTTCTATATATATATATATATATATAGAGCTAGGCTGGAATACTATTAATAGTATCAAGTCATTGGTGCTATTAAGTTTTTAACCCTTGGATTAAAAAATGTATGGTTGAGATGATAGTGGGCCCTTTGGGTTTAATAGGTAGTTGGAGAAAAAGTAAAGTCTAACGGGTGAAAATAATCCAAGGGGTTGATCTAAGGGTAGAAAACTTTTTTTTTTTTTTTTTGAGAGAAAGGTAGCACGCTACCCGCTTCATTCAAGGGTAGAAAACTTGATAACACTAATAACTTCGTACTATAAATAGTATACTAGTCGGACTATATATATATATATATATATATATATAGAGAGAGAGAGAGAGAGAGAGAGAGAGAGAGTTTATATATTTTTAAAAGCACAAGTCTAAATATACTTGTAAATTTTTTATCATAGAATTTATATTGATATTTCTGCTATTATAAAGTCAACTAAATAGAGAAAAAGAGAAAGTACAATAGCAGGAATCTCAATATAAATCTAATGGTAAAAAAATCACAAGTATATTTGGGCTTATACTTTTGAAAGCATATAAGCTCTAATATATATATATATATATATATATATATATATATATATATATATATATATATATATATATATATATATATATATATATATATAGTCCGACTATGGTGCTTTGAAAAATACCAAATACTTGGTGCTTATAAATTTTTCACCGTTAGATCTAATCCTTTGACTAATTCTATATAGTGCCCACAATTTTTTCCTTCGAATCACTTTCGGTGTGTGTGTGTTGTTTTTCTTATTTTCTTCTCGTATCGATTTCGTTGATTTTGGTCGTCATGTCGTAGAGCTTGTGAAACGGAGAATGACGGTGCGATCGGATCGGAAATCCGATGTATGAATCTCCCGGTGTGATTTTTCGAAGTTAACGAGTCCGAAAAGGCTTTTTAAACCGAAAAGGTTTTTTAAATACCCGTTAATACTTTGTGGTGTTTTGAAATTCGTGCTAACTAGAATTTTCTTATAAATACTTGGGGATTGGGATTTATCTTATACGTAAGAGAAAGAAACAAAAAAAATTCTAATCCTCTTTTCGAAAAAGATTGACTTTTCTTTTTCCTTGTGCACGTCGGGTTTTGGAGTCGGAAACATCATCGTCGTTGGAGGCCGGATTCGGGAACACGACTGGTTTTCCGTGAGGATGAGAAAACTTGAGAATGTTATGGAAAGAAAATTAAAAAAAACAGAAATTAGAAGGATTTATGTACCCGCAGGTACCCGGTTAATTACGCCGTCCTTGTTACATTCCGGCCACCTCCGATTAATCTGATTGTGATCAAAATACAATACTCCAAATATATATATATATATATATATATATATATATATATATATATATATATATATATATATATATATATTATTTTTTTTTTATAATGATAATGATTATAATAATATTATATAAATATTAGAAATTAAAGATTTTACTGAGTCATTTATATATTTATGTACATATATATATATGAGTCCACAAAGTCCATAATATCAAGCACATGTCCGCGAGGTTCATAATATATATCCAGTACAATTGTCATATTGTCTCCACGATTAAGCGTACTCTGTTGAGCTTATGTTTTTAAATTTTTGAAGTCGGTATTTATTTCATCTAACAATAATTCTATCAGCTTAATTTTTTTTTTTAATAAATAAATAATGTTGCCTTAAATTATATATATATATATATATATACACACACACACAATCAATCTTTTTATTTTTATTTTTATTTTTATTTAAAGCAATATTGATAATAATTCTATTAGTAAATGTATACTATAGAGTACATATAAGCATAGCAAAGTAATGATTTCATCCCATTTCTTTGTCTCCTGGTTACTTGCTCACGAAGCAGATGAAGGAGGCGATCGGCTTTGGCGGGGACGCGAGCGGCGGAGAAGCAGACAACGACGGGGACGGTGGTGGCTTTGGCGACGGGGCGGCGCGGCGCTGTGACGGCGACTGGGCGACAGGGCGAGAGGCAGCGGCTCGGTGGGGACGCGCACAGTGGACATGGCGACTTCGGCGGCGACGAAAGGGCGCGGCGATGAAGACAGGGTGGCGCGGTGGCGATGGCGACGACGGACGAGATGGCTTCGATGGTGACGCGAAGGTGGGGCGTCAGCAACTAAGGCAGCCCTTTCTACTCCCCAATCCCTCTTCTTCATCTTCCTATGCTAACCGTGAACGAAGCTTTTATTTTTTTTTTGCTTTGCACCAAGCTCTCTCTCATCTTTTTTTTTTTTTTTTTTTTTTTTTTTTTGAGCCCCTCTCCCATCTTTTGTCTCGAAGCCCTCCTTTTATAGGCTCTAACAACCAAATCTATTGCAAATCCAAATAATATTTTGCAAGATCTGTAAATCATAATGGCAAGAGATACGTATCTTCCTTTGATATGCTGGAATGATTTTGTCACGCCCCGGGGTCGAAACTGCGACCCGGGCCTGCCAACAGATCCGCCGCCTATGCAAAACCCCGCATAAGCGAAGCGTCTTGTTGGCTATTTATTTATGGATTAAATAGGTCCAACTTCCTGCCTCGTGACAATAGGCCCAGGAGACTAATAAGTTGAGTTGGGTGAGCCTAATAAGTTGAGTGGGGCTGCGGTCCACAATAGACCTAACGGCAAGAGGCCCAACAATAGACCCAACGTCTAGGTGGGTTGAGTCCGGTCGAGACCCGTGGGCGCTGTGTCTGTACGCTTTAAGTGAATTGGTTGCGTATTTCTAACAGCTCGAGCTTTTGGAATTAATGGTTAGCGCCAACGATCCTACACGTCTAACCTGCAAGAAAAAGTACTACAACTAACAGATATCAGAGCTATAAGATAAATCTGCTGTAAAATTAAAACCAATCATCTGTACAACTGAAAAATAAATATACAAAGTGCACCTCCCAAAAATGATAATCATACAATATTCCTCAAACACAAAACTCAGAGCTCAACAGGGAGGTAATCCTGAAATAAAAATAATACATCAGTGTACAGGCTCTCAGTACAAGTCATAACCTCACTACAATAATCTCTCATAAGCATAGATAAAACTAATCAATGGACTATACTACAAGTCTCTAATGTGGGGGCGCAGCTAGTCTCCAAAGACAGGTAGGGATCTAGCTCGCGACTCCCTCGCCTCGAACAGCAACAGCAGAATCAGCATCTCCCACAGATGACTCTGCAAAACAAAGGAGAGAAAAGAAAAATGAGGGGGAGAACCCCCAACGGGTGTGAGAATTACATCAACACGTAGTTCTAAGTGGGTACCACTACCAAGCCCGACGGCCTGCCCACTAAGTCTACTAGAGACATAAGATAACAATGCAGTGAAAATCTGAACAAGAAAAGCTGGAAGTACTCTACAGCTACCATGCCTCTATCTAAATGCTCAATGGGTGGTACAGATGAAAATATATGCAACTACTCGCACCCAAGGTGCTCAATCGACCCAATCGAACTGACTGCCTCATAGGGTCCAGTCAAGCCTGCGCCTACCTACTGCCACACATCCACAAGAGGACGGGACTTACGTAGGGCGTCCGTGACTGCCAAAACTGGCCCAGCCAGAGGGACTACATCCGTGACTGCCTAAAAAAGGCCCAGCCAGAGGGACAGCATCGACAAGTCGCGATACAAAAGTAACAGGCCCACTCCGGACGGGGCACTCGAGGGGCGCGACCCCACCGAGGAAAAAGATATCCGCGCACTCTGTCGAGCTCAAAGTGGCTCCTGCAGGCTATAGTCAAAATCGACGCTCACTCTCAGAACGGAAGGACTCAGGATCCTCAAATATCTCGCACAACGGTCAGAGTACTCTCGACGACTCAGCTGATAAGCTCTCTCGAATCTCGAGACACTAGCAAACGCCACCAACTCGTGGCACAAAACACACTGGCTGGAGATACTCCACAGCCGGGATCGACCCACAACTCAGGGCTAACAAACCGGTCGGACAACACTCAACGACCCGGGACCACCGTCAACACCAACGGTTCCCAACAACACTGACCGGAAGATACTCGACGGTCCGGGACCACCGTCTACCCCAACGGCTCCCACAACACTAGCACAAGTCTAAACTCAGCTACCAGACTCCACTCAGCCCCCAGGCACGAGTGCAACAATGTCCCACAGAAACCTGACCCCTCGGCCCACTACCCGGGCGAGGCAACACTATGTCCTGGAAAGATGCAAGGTGTGGGATGTCTAAAGTATAAAAGAACCTAGCCCAAGTGAAGGTTCTCTACTGGTCTGGTTAAACATGTAGCATATGACGGGGGTGCTAGGTCAAGTTCCAATAATAGCATTAAAATACAATGAACTATAAGCAGGGAACATTAATGGATATAATCACCCTAAACATGCTCTCAACTAGCATAGATGAAACATAATCAGTGAACATATAATATCTCGAAGGTATCAGATGTGTACCATAAATCATGTAAGCCTCAATTCACAGGAACTATATCATTCTTATGCTCACATCTCAAAGCTCTAGGTTGTACAATGAATTATGTATGCTCTCAATTACTTAGACATGAATGCCTTATCTTGCAAGTTTCTATTAGGCATATCTGAATCTCATATCATACAATTCCTCAAACCAACGTCATTATCAAGCTTGCATCTCAACCAAATATTGGTACACTAACATGCTTGCATTCTAACCAATAGAATTAGAGAACCGTCCACCGGTTCTAGAGACAAAGCACCCACCTGTAACGCTTTCCGCAGGAAAAGCCGAAGTCGGTGAAGTGTGTAGTCGATCACAATCCCAAAATCTATCGAAACTGCACCCTCGGTACTCAGTCGCACAAGGCTCTGCTCAAACCAACACCACAACCAACAATTAGACAACATCACACTCACACACACAACAACCACTTGCTGTTTTTCCAAAACAGCACAAAGAAGGCCCTTTTTCACCTGCATTCTGTCCTCAGAAAAATCTAGAAAAATCACCATTGCGATCCTCACGACGAGTAGATACAAATCGAGTATTTATACACCTTAATCCGACACCTGTAGGCCCAGATATAAATGAAACACTATAGAAACCAAACAATCCAAAATACAATTCTGCAGGAAAAACAGTCCCAAAGAAGCTCAATTATCACCTTCGAGGAGTCCTCCAAAAATTCCAATAAAAATATGGGTGCGTTTCTCTCGAAGCGTAGATATTAATCGAGTCCTTATACGCCTCATTCTGATGCTCATAGGTCAAGATAGAAAATCGACAAGCCTCCGCTGTCCAAAAACTCACAGCAGAAAAAGGGGTCAAAGTTTGCCTTGGCAACCGTGCCAAAAACCCAAAACGAGGTGAAATGATCAACAGAGAATCGAAGGCGTACCTCTCGTGAACGCGCTGCCGCAAAAATCAGCTCAAAATACCATCGGGGTGATCCAGGGTGTCTCGCGGACTGAAAAGTGACGGTGGAAGCCAAAATCCAAGAAACGTCGTAGTGCGCCGCGTCGCAGGAAGCGCGGATGTCGAGGCCTCCAAAAAATCTAAAAATTCCTCAGTAGATGGAGCACAGGATGATGATCATTTTTGCTTAAAGGCTCAGCAGGAGAAGAATTCGGGAAAAGGCCCAAATCGCAGGCCAAAGGGGGCTTTATATAGCCCAAAACAGACAAATCCAGAAATGACCTATGTGTCCCTGGTTTTGGGCGCCTGGTTCGGTTCGGGTTGCTACAGTGCCGCAAAAAAAATCGGATCAGCAGCCGTTCATCAGCGCCCGGATCGCCCACAGAGCGACACGTGTCCCCCAAACAGGCAGCAGCGAATGCGGCCACTCCCCGTGCGACACGTGGCCTCGCCCCAGTGCCCGCCTTCCCGCACGTCGGCGCCTCGGTCGGCGTGCCCACGTGCGCTCACGTCGCGCTGCCGGCGCCCATGCCGCGCACGCACCCCGAGGAACCTGCCGCCCGCTTCGTGGACCGCGCCCGTGCACCAGCCACTCCCACGCTGCCACGTGTCCACTCCAAACCAATAGGAAAACACCACGTGTCCCCCTCCTCTCGCTGCGCCGCGCGCGCCTGCCCGCTGCACCGCGCGCCTGCTCCGCCGCCTGCTCGCGCCCGCGCCGCTGCCCGCCGCCGCTGGCGATGCCAGGCCGGCCGGAACAGTAACCCAAGCTTCGAAAAACGTGTTTTTTTGCATCCGGACTCCGAAAATTATAAGTAAATAGCCCATTTTGATCGTTTTCGCGCGCTAAATCCAAATCCGCTGTCCGTTTTGCCAAATTCCAATTCCAAAAATTGCCGAAAGCATCCGGAAAGATGTTTTTAACCCAAATTTCGTGCCGAGTCCAATTTTGATATCCGTTTCGCGCGAAACCACTTCTAAAATTTGCCGAAAATTCTCGGAAAAGTGAACTTGATCCATTTTTCATGTCGGATCAATTCCTTGGTTCCAATACGAGCGCAAATACCTCTATCACCCAACATGGGCCTCCAGAAGCAGCTGATCAACCAGTAACCTCATCGCGGGGATCCGGGTCCTCACAGATTTTATTCTTTATATATATATAGTAGATTTAGTTTATTATAAATGAGTCCAACAAATGCCACCCACCAGATTGGGTGTGAAGCAAAAGAGGAACACCAAAACTAGTGAGCATAATATTGGCATGAAGCAGAACATACTGATTACTCGGGTAGAAACATCTGGGTGTACCACTTGTTTCAGTATGCTGAGGTTGAACATGATCCGAGTAGGAACTACCGAAAAGTGTACCATAGATCAGCTTGGAGTGACTCAACGACTATATAAGCTGCAATGTTGTCACGAAGAAGAACACACTGACCACTCGGGCAGAGACATCTGGGTGTACCACTTGTGTCAATATACTGAGGTTGAACATAATCGGGTAGGGACTACCGAAGAGTGTACCGTAGACCAACTCGAAGTGACTCAACGACTATATGGGCCGCAATATTGTCACGAAGAAAAAACAAACTGACCACTCGGGCAGGGACATCTGGGTGTACCACTGGTGCCAATATGCTGAGGTTGAACATGATCGGGTAGGTACTACCGAAGAGTATATCATAGATCAGCTCGAAGTGACTCAACGATCATATGGGCCGCAATATTGTCACGAAGAAGAACACACTGACCACTCGGGCAGGGACATCTGGGTGTACCACTGGTGCCATCATGCTAAGGTTGAACAAGATCGGGTAGGGACTACTGAAGAGTGTACCGTAGACCAGCTCGAAGTGACTCAACAGCTATATGGGCTGCAATGTTGTCACGAAGAAGAACACACTGACCACTCGGGCAGGTACATCTGGGTGTACCACTGGTGCCAGCATGCTAAGGTTGAACATGATCAGGTAGGGACTACCGAAGAGTGTACCGTAGATCATCTTGGAGTGACTCAACGACTATATGGGTCGCAATGTTGTCACGAAGAAGAACACACTGACCACTCGGGCAGGGACATCTTGGTGTACCACTGGTGCCAGCATGCTAAGGTTGAACATGATCGGGTAGGGACTACCGAAGAGTGTACCGTAGACTAGCTTGAAGTGACTCAACAGCTATATGGGCTGTAATGTGTCACGAAGAAGAACACACTGACCACTCGGGCAGGTACATCTGGGTGTACCACTGGTGCCAGCATGCTAAGATTGAACATGATCAGGTAGGGACTACCGAAGAGTGTACCGTAGATCAGCTTGGAGTGACTCAACGACTATATGGGCCGCAATGTTGTCACGAAGAAGAACATATTGACCACTCGGGCAGGGACATCTGGGTGTACCACTTGTGCCAATATGCTGAGGTTGAACATGATCGGGTAGGGACTACCGAAGAGTGTACCGTAGACCAGCTCTCGAAGTGACTCAACGACTATATGGGCCGCAATGTTGTCACGAAGAAGAACATACTGACCACTCGAGTAGGGACATCTGGGTGTACCACTTGTGCCAATATGCTGAAGTTGAACATGATCGGGTATGGACTACCGAAGAGTGTACCGTAGACCAGCTCGAAGTGACTCAACAACTATATGGGCCGCAATGTTGTCACGAAGAAGAACACAGTGACCACTCGGGCAGGGACATCTGGGTGTACCACTTGTGCCAATATACTAAGGTTGAACATGATCGGGTAGGGACTACCGAAGAGTGTACCGTAGACCAGCTCGAAGTGACTCAACGACTATATGGGCCGTAATGTTGTCACGGAGAAAAACAGACTGACCACTCGGGCAGGGACATCTGGGTGTACCACTTGTGCCAATATGCTGAGGTTGAACATGATCTGGTAGGGACTACCGAAGAGTGTACCGTAGACCGGCTCGAAGTGACTCAAAGACAATATGGGCCGCAATGTTGTCACGAAGAAGAACACATTGGCCACTTGGGCAGGGACATCTGGGTGTACCACTTGTGCCAATATGCTGAGGTTGAACATGATCGGGTAGGGACTACCGAAGAGTGCACCGTAGATCAGCTCGAAGTGACTCAACGACTATATGGGCCGCAATGTTGTCACGAAGAAGAACATACTGACCACTCGGGCAGGGACATCTGGGTGTACCACTTGTGCTAATATGCTGAGGTTGAACATGATCGGATAGGGACTACCGAAGAGTGTACCGTAGACCAGCTCGAAGTAACTCAACGACTATATGGGTCGCAATGTTGTCACGAAGAAGAACATACTGACCACTCGGGCAGGGACATCTGGGTGTACCACTTGTGCCAATATGCTGAGGTTGAACTTGATCTGGTTGGGACTACCGAAGAGTGTACCGTAGACCAGCTCAAAGTGACTCAACGACTATATGGCCCGTAATGTTGTCACGAAGACTTTCCCGCTCACGTGCCCGCCACGTGAGCGGGAAAGTCTAAATCTAAGAGTGTACTTTATTCCAACTTAGACTTTCCCGCTCACGTGGCGCCCAGTTGACACCTATAGGGTCATTTTTGTAAATACAAATTTTGTAGGGCCATTTTTAAAAATATAAATTTTTAGAAGATCATTTTATAAAAAAATCCATTTTTTTATTTATTACAATAAAATATAATCCCTTGCTTTTCTCCTCACATTGGGGACTATCACCTTCATGCACACTAGTACAAATCTCAAAACATTATATAATATTTTAATTATATATTTAATTATGTATAATATATATTTTAATTGTTTGTATATGTATTTTAAGTCATTGAAACATTGTCCTCGCATAATCACACGGCCCACAAATAAAGGTGAACATTCCTTACAATTTTAAATATACATATAAATTATTTTTCTTAATAATATACTATGCATATATTTATTTTGTATATTAAATTATTAAATATATATTTTTTTTGTTAAATCTTAAATAATATTTTTGTAAAAAATTGAGTCATAGATTGCAGGATATTAAAAATTTTAAATGGTTCGTTTAGGTCTTGAACAAACTCGTTTGATTTGAAGTTAAACTTGCTCAAGTTCAGCTCGAATTAACTTCAAGCAGAGTTTGAGTCTAAATTTGACTCGAAATTAATTTTAAATCAAGTTTGAGCCCGCTCGTGTCCACCTCAGATTGCCCATGAAAGGGTTGCAGAGGATGATGTTGTAATCCTGGTCGAGATGGATGAGTCACCCATGGCCGGAGCCAATGCAGGCGCTCCGAGTAGTGTCGTTCACGGTAATATTACATTCGAATCAGTGATCGATGATATTAAATTTGATTTAGACTTTATTATTATTTAATTAGTATTCAAATTATTTTAAATTTGATCATTTTTAATAATATTAGATAAATAATATTGTAAAATTACAAAATTAACTTATGAAATTCAAATAGTTTAGATGAAGTATTCTAGTTTTGACAAATAGAAAAAAAGCTAATTATTAATCAGATATAGTAAATCGTACCAAAAACATAGCATTCCCAGCAACAACACATTGCTCCAAAAACTGTGATTGCTCATTTAGCAACTATTTTTTACATTGCTCCAAACCTGTGATTGCTCTTTTAGTTACTATTTTCCCCTGAGCAAGAAAAACAAATGAGATCCACACCCTCAGAGGCAAATTGCCGAACACCTCGAGAACAAAAAAAGGCACACCCGTAAGGTGTTCGACCTCGGAACAGTGGCGAAAAACGAGGGAAAAAAATGGCTTCACTCACCCAATTTCTCGTGGAGATTCGGAGGAACCCACCAAAACTTCGACCACGGAGGACGCACTCTGCACTCACCCTCGAGCCTGCGGCCGTGCGCAATGCTGTTCTTGAACTGGCACTCCCATATGATCGCAGTGTAGTCATTGCGCACAAATTCTGAACTACGCCAATTGATCTCCGTGAAGTAGATGCTATCACCTTCGAATCCCGGGAAATGCGTCGACGCCACTGACATTGAGTTACATTGCTCCAAGAACAAGATCCGGCCGCCGAGATCACCTCTTTTCAACACCGCTGTTACCTTGTCCGGCAATCTGCTCAAGTCGAGCCTATAAATCTCATGTCTGCTTTCTGCGGTGGCACTCGTCACCGTAACGAGCCACGCATTCCCTGCCGATTCAACCAAGAACGGCGATCCTGAAACCGGCAAGTTGGGCACTCTCGTGAAGAAGCCGTCGCCGCCATCGGCTGTGGCGAAGTCGAAGACCGCGCATTGTCCTTTAGAGTTGACGGCGATGCAGCGGCGGTCCTTGTAGAACATGATTTCTTCAAGGAAAAATGAGGGGTGCTCGCGGACGGTCCAGAAATTGTCGCCACTCCGCCAGGTGAAGCAGCGGGAATTCGATGTGCCGGTGAAGAGCACCACCAAGAAGTCGCGGTCGGCGGAAGGGTCGGATGATAAAATGGCTCGGCGGACAAGAAAGTGATGCTCGAATGGCGGCTTCTCTTTGCAGTGGCAGATAGTGGGCGCTGCCAAGGGCAGGGGGTCCAGGGCAAGGGTGCCGTCGAGGGACGGGAGGCGGATCGTGTCGCCTGTGAAGGGATTGCGGAGGATGAGGTTGTAATCAGGGTCAAGAAGGAGGAGCCACCCGTAGCAGGAGCCGATGCAGGCGCTCCGATGGGCGTCAGCGAGGTGGCGGAGGGTGAAGGTGCGATTGGTGGCGAGGGAGAAGGCGGGGCCGGCGGGTTCATGAGGGCCGCGGCTAAAGAGGAGGAGGAAGGGGAGCTGCGGCGGAAGGCGGTGCGGGTCGGGCACGGTGGCTGGGAGCACGGCTCTCCAACTCCGGCACACGCTGCGGAGGGCGGCGTAGGTGGCGGCGGAGGTCACGTGCTTGGAAGCGATGTCGAACAGGATGTCGTTCAGGAGGCGCGGCCTACTGCCAGAGGCTACCTTTCTTTTCTTTGAATCACGACTCTCCATCTTTGGCGCCTATTACTAACCGACATTCAAAAACAGGAGGGAATGTGGGACTACATATAGGAGTAAGGGCTGAAGAAAAGGATAAAAAAAATTTCATTATATAAACTAGTGCAAATCTCAAAGCAAATGGATAGTAGGTGTAACTATCTCATGTTGAGGACTACGGACTACCCCACTGATTTGTATGGGTGGAAACGAGGTGAGCACCAGCGAATTTATTTTAGCTCAAATTTAATTAAAAATTAATTTTGAGTTTAAATTTAGATTTGTTTAAAATTAATTCGAATCAAATTCAAACGAACCTAACTTCGAGTCAAACGAGCACGATCTCTAAGCGAACTGTTTGCAATTCTTAACATCATATCATCTATAGTTTAATTTTCATAAAATATTATTTTATATTTATTATAAAAATACGTCTAATAATTTTAAATATAAAATAAATATATAAAATATAATAATATAATATTAAAAAATATAATTTATGATTTGATATATATAATTTTCTAACAAATGACTATTTCCATAAGAGAGAGGATAATAAAGTAATTAGAAATTTAAAACTACAGCTTGCGGGGTGAGAGAAAGAAAAATTAGAAATTTTAATTCAAATGAAACTGTGATTAGAGAAAAAAAAAAGTAATTAGGATAAGATTTTGTCGGTTTAAACTTGTGGGCAGTAAATATAGCTCAATAATCTAAACTCTCTCTATATATAATCAAAATATATAATATATATTATTATATATAATTATATATATTCATAAATAATTTTAATATATATATATATATATATATATATATATATATATATATATATATATATATATATATATATATATGAGAATTTGAGTTTAATTTGAGCTTTGCTTAGTATAATACATAAATTCGACTTGAAATAAATTTTGAATTTTTTTTTTTCTATTCAAGTCCGATTCATTTAATTTTAAGTTGAGCTCAATTGTGCTACTATCAAACCGAACACGAGCCGGCTGCTTACTAACTTAGTAATCTACTGATTTGACAGAAATAGTCACTAATATGAGACGATTGTATTCCTCGTTCATCATATAAACTGATACAAAATTTAAAATAGATGGACGATAGATATAGCTGTCCCACATGAGTGGCTATCTACATCGAATTTTTATTAACATCTGCCAAAAATAGATATATATTGCAAAAATATCAAATTTCTAAAATGTTTGCCATTGTAGACACGTAACTTTTAAAATTTTTGATTTTGCTAACTTATCTTTAAATTTTTTTATTTGATTCAATTAGTGATTTTTAATTTTAAAATCTGAATATATTATTATAATTTATATAATTTAAATAAATATAAATTTATTGAAATAAATAATTAATTTAAAATTTACATACGTAGGGTTACCAAATTATTTAAACAAACTAAAAAGTTGGATACTAAAATAAAAAAATTTGAAATATCGGATACTTGAATCAAAATGATCTCTAATACAAGTTTTACATATTTTTATTATTTTAAAAAATGATATCTAAATTTTATTAAATAGTTAATAAATTTTTCTTAGTTACTAATTATACAACTCTTTTGATTGGATATAGTACAAACAATTTTATAAGTCTCCAAAAGTCAAAACATAAATAAATAAACCTATTTTTTTCTTCTTAAATTTGATACTTAAGAATGAGCATTGAAGAATTATGCGAACCTATCTTCCATTTTTATTATTATTATTTTATATGCTAGAATTGATAAAAACATATTTTAAAATTTTATAATATTATATGTAATACGTACGATCACAATAACTATATAATTAATAAGTCAAATTAAAAAGTGCGGTGTGAAATTAGGACAAAAATAGTTTTTGTCCCAATTTCTGCCAGCTGCATGGATCCTAATTCCAAAGTTTCCTCCGTTGAAAAATGAAAGGGTTGTGGTATTTGACCGATGCTATCCGTTTCGTTTATTTTAAAATAAACTTAGCTGAAAATATAAAACAACTAGATTTTGAACTCGAGACCTCGAATATCAACCATCAAACCTTTTACCACTTGCACTAAGGATGATTGATATACTATCTATTTATTTTTTTTCAACTGCTCATATTTAATTATTTTTTAGTTGTGAGTTATCTTAAAAAAAATATTTTAGTCTTTTAATTTAAAAATAGTTAAGTATGTTTCTTTAAACATATTAGATATGTAGAATTTAAATATTTACCTATATTTAATTTTTTAAAAAATATTGATATAAAATTAGGAAAATGCTATGTGTACACTCCTTTCGGGGTGTACATCATACACCCCACCCATCCAAGGGTGGGAGTGTGATGATGGGTCACTTGATGTGACCCGTAAAAAATATCGTCACCATTAAAATGGTGGAGGTGTATGATGTACACCCCTTCGGGGTGTACATGTAGCATTGCTCATAAAATTAATGTAGAGGAATTCTGCAACTTCTTAAATTAATTTTTAAATTACAATTCTAAACCTCCTTAAATTAATACAAAAATTATAACACTTATTTAACCACATTTAAATTTGATGCCTAAATTAATTTTTAAATTCAAATATTACTTAAATTATTACTTAAATTAATGCTTAAATTAATTCTACGAATAAACTTGAATTATACTCTATATTTCTGTTAAATCAAATATTTTATCACATTCAAAAATTTTTAAATAGTGATACAAAATTAATTTATAAATTAGAGAAATTTTAAATTTTTTTAAACATATTAAATACGTTGAAATTGAATATTTACTTATATTTAATTTTTTAAAAAATATTGAGATAAATTAATATCTAAATTAGAAGAATTTTCTTAAATTAATAAGTAAATTGCAATTCTAAATCTCCTTCAATTAATGCCCAAATTATAATATTTTTACTATTAAAATTTAAATTAATTTATGTTGTACAATTCTATTCTAAGAATAAATTTGAATTATATCCTATATTTCTATTAAATTAAATATTTAACCACATTCTTTTTTTTTTAAATAGTGATACAAAAGTAATATCTAAATTAGAAGAATTCTAAAATTTCTTAATCACATTAAATATGCAGAATTTGAATATTTATCCTTTTTTTTTTGTTTAAATAGTGATAAAAAATTAATGTCTAAATTATAGGAATTCTAAAATTTTTTAAACATATTAAATATGCTGAATTTGAATATTTACTTAGATTTAATTTTTTAAAAAATATTGATAAAAATTAATATCTAAATTATAATTTTAAAACTCCTGAAATTAATACGTAAATTATAATTCTAAAACTCTTTGAAGTAATGCATAAATTATAATTTTAAATTTTTTAAAATTAATGCCTAAATTAATGTAAAATTAATGTCTAAATTTATAAAAAGTATAGCGATCAAAAGTTTTATTATATGCTGCATTTAAATATTCAAATTTTTTAAAATAGAGATACAAAATTACTGTCTAAATTAGAGAAATTTTAAATTTTTTTAAACATATTAAATATGTTGAATTTGAATATTTATCTATATTCAATTTTTTAAAAAATATTAATTTAAATTAATGTCTAAATTGTAAATCTAAAGCTTTTTAAATTAATACTTAAATCATAATTCTAAAATTTTTAAATTAATCCATAATTTGTAATTACACTTTTTTTTAATTAATGCTTAAATTATTACAAAATTAATACAAAATTATTTTAATCTGTTAAAATAAAATTAATATTTTTGTTCTTTATTGATTAGCGGTTATTTTTTATTTTTTATTTTTATAAAATTAAGTACCAAGTACATATCACGACAAAAAATGTTTTCTAAAAAAAAGAAATTACATACTGATGGACAAATGAATAGGATTTTTTGTCCCTTTCATTAATTATCTTCGTAAAAGGGTTGAAACTGTACAGTAAAAATTTTAGCCTGAAACTGAGAAGGGAAAAGAGGGTATATGGTTGTAGGATCAAGTGATCAACACAACACAAGAGTAAAGAACAATTTCACATACAAAATCCCTGGTTTCATCTATATCATGTTGCTGCTATCAACGATCTATTTTTGGAAGATCATATATAACCACGATCTATTTTTGGAAGATCATATATAACCAGGTGTGGAGGTACTATACTTTTGAAATTTTATATTTCTAATTTTTCGGCCTTGTAAGTTTATTAGCTCAGCTATGTAACCAGATCAAACAGAGGAATGCAGCTTATACCTCTTAGCTTTGTGTTGGTCGTTCGATCGGCGCGGTTTCAAAAACTGCGGAGTTCCCGTCGCTCTCACGCTGGGAGTGAACCACATCGCCGGGCCCAACGACCGGAACAGCAGGCTGATCGGCGGCCCCCGCACGTCCAAATCGCACGTCTCGTCCACCCGCCGCAGCCGCAGGTCGTACCGACTGACCGTCTCGCCGACCACATGGCATCTGGTTACGATCTTGTAGTACTCGTGGGTGAAGTACACGGCGTTGGCTTTGTACTCGGGGAAAACCGTGGTGTCTACGCACACGGAGCTGCCGGGCCCGACGAACACGGCGAATTCGGCCATGCTGACGGCCTCCTTTACCGTCATTAAACCCTCCTGAGCTCCACCTTTCAGAAGAAACACGCGGAAGTGCCGGATCCCAGTGCCGATCGCGTCCAAGCGCTCGTGCCGCGTGACGAGCATCAGGTTGCCGTCCTTGGGCGTCAGCGCCAGGTACGAGTCCGTCGAGTCTGGTAGATCGGGCGTTTCGATCACGGAAGCGTCGGCGTTGGTGCTGCCGTCGGGGAAAGAGAGGACCAGCAGGGATTTGTTGCTGGCGCCGACGGCGAAGACGCGGCGAAGCCCTCGGGCGTAGATGATGTCCCGGATCAAGAAAGGCGGATTGGGGATATTGATCGCCACGGGAGTCCACGAAAGGTTGTTCACGGCGGTCTCGCCGGGGCGGTTCTGGAATCGAAAGACGAGCTTGTGGACACGGTGGAGGAGGAGGAGCGCTTCGAATTTGGGATCGGCGACAGGATCGGCCGAGAGGATGGCGAAGCGGATGAGGCCCCTGCATGGGAGCTCGACCTCTTCTTCGGCGGGGTAGTCGGAACGGACGACGTATTCGGCATTGATCTTCGGCTGGTACCGGAGAATGGTGTCGGGGAGGGTGTCGAGGCTGGGGAGGCGGAAGATGCAGCGGGTGATGGGGTTGTAGAGGGAGAGGGAGGGGGAGCTGTCGAGGAAGAAGAGCCAACCGTGGGAGGTGGAGACGCAGTGCGCATTGGGGTGGGGGACTTTGAAGGGAATGAGGAGGGCACGGCGGGAGGGGATGTCGACAAAGGGGTGCGGCGCGTTGGCGTTTTCGAGGCGGGAGGGAAGCATCAGCAACGGGGGCTGAGGGCGGAGGACGGATTCGCTGAGGGGGTGCGCCAAACGCCATTTCTTGAAGGCGAAGTGGGCGCGGAGGTAGTCGTCGAAGTGCGCGATGTGTTTGAAGATATGTGGGATCAGCCGTTGCGGGAGATCGCGCCAGTTGATCTCATCATCCGCCATTGTTGTGGCGCAGAGCTCTCTCTCTCTCTCTGTCTCTCGGGAATTTTCTTGAGAGCTACTAGCTAGGAAGAAGAAATGGAGATGGAGGAGAGAGAGAGAGAGAGGAGGGAGCTACAAAGCAGCCCAGTAGTCGATACAAATGGTAGTTAAGCCGTACTCAGAAGCAATCTCCACCGTTGATAATCGGACAATAATTCCTTCTTTTTTTGTAAAAAAATTACAGGAACCCCTCTACTATAGCCCCTTGTTAAACAGGTCCCTTTTAACTAAATATATTTTTGGAGATTAAATAGCTCTATAATAATCTTATAGATGGAGGATTAAGGTACTCCAACACCATCCTAATTATTTGAAAACTGAAATTTCTAAACAAATAGAAATCTTTGTGTGACCAATAGAAAGTAAAAAGATTTTAATAACTGATAATTTATAAAAGAGTTGCTTTTTAATTTTGCTAGAGACGAACCAAATCAGTTAATTTTATCCCAATCTTAGCAATGTATTGGAGCTATCATTATATACTAGTGTACCCGCACGATGCAACGGATAAATTTTTTAATAAATTTTTTTAAAATAAATAAATAAATAAAAATATAAGCTAAGTTTTTTTTTAGAAATAATTAAAATAAAAAAATAATAAAAAAATAATATTAATAAATTATTTAAAAATATTTCATCAATCATAATAATATATGATCATATCAAATTCAAACATTATATAATCATATTAAGTTAGATTTAATAATATAAAAAATACAATAAAAATTTTTTGAATAAAATTACAACACAATGGGAACAACGAAAAAAACAAAAAATAATTAAAAAAATTATAGAAGAAGAAAAAATATTATATAGATATCACAAAAAAAATATTTAGAATATTACGAGAGAAGGATAATAAATAATTAATGATGCATTGAAAATGCTCAAATTAATATTTAAAAATTAATTATACAAATTAAAATATAAAATAGAGAAATAAATAAGAAAAGAAGTAAAATAATATAATTAGTTTTGATCTTTTCGTGTATTTTTATTTATCAAATTTCTTTCAATCTCCTCGTGGGCCTCTCTGCTACTGTTCCAGACTTTACCGCATGATCTGTAACTTTACGATTTGAGCTCAGAACTGTCACTTATGTTGCAGCCTTCTTCGATAAGTATATTTCTGAACCAATTCATTTTCATTTATCAAATTTCTTTTGGTCTCCCCGTGCGCCTTTCTGCCATCGCTCCTGACTTTGTCGCACAATTCGTAACCCTATGATTTGAGTTCAGGATTGAATTTGTAGTCCATTGAGTTTAGATGATCGATCTGAGTGGAATTTATAGAATTAGAAAAGAAAAAAAATTTTTATTATGTAAATTTTATACTATGCGAAAAATGATTTGTCCTTCATGAGAGTTTTTGATATATTCTTAATTAATCCTATACTGTCAAATCGCACGTCTCGTCCACCCGCCGCAGCCGCAGGTCGTACCGACCGACCTTCTCGCCAACCACATGGTACTTTGGCACGGTCTTGTAGTACTCGTGGGTGAAGTACACGGCGTTCGCTTTGTACTCGGGGAAAACCGTGGTGTCTACGCACACGGAGCTGCCGGGCCCGACGAATATGGCGAATTCGGCCATGTTGACGGCCTCCTTTACTGTCATTAAAGCCTCCTGAGCTCCGTCTTTCAGAAGAAACACGCGAAAGTGCCGGATCCCAGTGCCGATCGCGTCCAAGCGCTCGTGCCGCGTGACGAGCATCAGGTTGCCGTCCTTGGGCGTCAGCGCCAGGTACGAGTCCGTCGAGTCTGGTAGATCGGGCATTTCGATCACGGAAGCGTCAGCGTCGGTGCTGCCGTCCGGGAAAGAGAGGACCAGCAACGATTTGTTGCTGGCGCCGACGGCGAAGACGCGGAGAAGTCCTCGGGCGCAGATGATGTCCCGGACCAAGAAAGGCGGATCGGGGATATTAATCGTCACGGTAGTCCACCAGGGCTGGGTCCAGCCGTCCTTGCCGTGGCGGCTCTGATATCGAATGACGAGCTTGTGGACGCGGTGAATGAGGAGGAGCACTTCAAATTCGGGATCAGCGACAGGATCGGTGGAGAGGAGGGCGAAGCGGATGAGGCCCTTGCGTGGGAGCTCGACCTCTTCTTCCTCGGGGTAGTCGGATCGGACGACGTATTCGGCGTTGATCTTAGGCTGGTACCGGAGAACGGTGTTGGGGAGAGTGTCGAGGCGGGGGAGGATGACCGCGTGTTTGGTAATGGGGTTGTAGAGGGAGAGGAAGGGGGAGTGGCCGAGGAAGAAGAGCCAACCGCGGGAGGTGGAGAAGCAGTGTGTATCGGGGTGGGAGTCGGGGAGGCGGAAGGGGATGAGGAGGGCGCGGCAGGAGGGGATGTCGACAAAGGGGCGCGCGGCGTCGGCGTTGGCATTGTTGGGGAGGGAAGGGAGCATCAGCAATGGGGGCTGAGGGCGAAGGACAGATTCATAGAGGGGGAGCGCCAAAACCCAATTCCTGCAGGCGTAGCGGGCGCGGAGGTAGTCGTCGAAGCGCGAAAGGTGTTTGAAGATGTGTGGGATCAGCCGTTTCGGGAGATTGTTCCAGTTGATCTCATCATCTGCCATTGTTGTGCCGCAGAGCTCTCTCTGGTGATTTTCTTGAGAGAGTAAAAAGAAGAAGAAGAAGAAGAAGTGGAGAAAGGGAGACGCATAAGACGGAGAGAGGGAGAGAGGAGGGAGCGACAAAGAAGCGCCGTGGTGGTTACAAATGCTAGTTGAGCCGTACTCAGAAGCAATCTCCACCGTTGATCGGACAATAGTTCTTTCTTTGTAAAAATTGTACGGAGCTCTTCTACTATAAACTATTATTAAGTTGCCTACGTGTTGTCGCAAAAAATAGTATAGTTAAAAATATACATAGTTACAAATACTATAGTCTCAATCAGTCTGATTTTATTTGATGGACGGAGGATGAGATTTGTATTTGTTAATTCTGTCATTTTTAGACAAAGAGATTAAATTAATTTTTAAAAATATAAAATAATCATAGAATATAGTAATTATTAATTAAAAATTTATATTATATATAATTTTATATTTTATAAAGTTAAAATTATGTATTTATAGATAATAATTTATATTATAAAATTATGTATTTGTAAATGATTGAATAAAATATAAAGAATAAATATAAATTTATTAAACCGTACAAAAAAAAGAAGAATGCGTTGTTTTCTTTTTTTGAACGGATAAGCTGACTATATATATATATATATATATATATATATATATATATATATATATATATATATATATATATATATATATATATATATATATATATATAGGAAATTGCTAGATATACACCTTAATTGGAATGTACATCTTACACCCACCCCATCCTGGGATGGGTGAATTCCACTCGTCCCATCGGTGGGACGAGTAGAGAAATATCCATCCCAGGATGGGATGGGTGTAGGATGTACACCCCATTTGGAATGTACAGGTAGCAGTTCTCATATATATATATATGAGATAGGCTATTATACTTTTATGAGTAAAATTTTTTCGTATTCATAAATTTTCGATCTTTTGATGAAAGAATGTGCGGTTAGGATTGTAATAGTTTCTAGAATTTATACTATTTCACTAACAACCCATTAAACCATAAGGGGACCACTATTATCCTAACCGCACATCGCTTCATCTAAGGGCGTAAAAATTATGAGTATAAAAAGTTTTATACTTATAAGAGTTTAGTAGCCCCACGCTATATATATATAGTCCTGCTACTATACTAATATACTATTAATAGTACCAAATTATTGATGCTCTCAAATTTTCTACCTTTAGATCAACCCCCTTGATCATTTTCATCCGTTAGATTTTACTATTTCTCCAACCACCTATTAAACCCAAGGGGCCAGTATCATCTCAAGTACACATCTTTTAATTTAATGGTTAAAAACTTAATAGCACTAATAACTTGGTACTATTAATAGTATTCCAGCCTAGCGATATATATATACTGGCACCGAAACAGAAAATCTCTGGCAGACCTCACGCAGCAAATCGCGAAAACAAATTCGAAATAATACTGTCGCCATCACTGCACCGGAAAATAAAAAATAGTCAGGGAAAAACGGCGACCACCAGTAGCGTAGAAAGTCACAGAAAAAATCGATAAGAGGAAAAAACACAAATACAGAAGAAACAAATTAATATCTAAACCAAAATCAAACAGGCAGGGAAAAAAAGAAAAAAACCAAGAACACAAACAACAGAACAAAAGGATAGAAAAATTCCGAGCATCGAAGGTTTCCGCTTCTCAGATAGCCACAGAGCAGAGAGAAAAATGTGGGCGAAATCCCAAGATAAGGTTTTCCAACATAACCATCACAAAAGATAAGAAAATCTATGGAGTTAGAATAGAGTATCACTCGCATATGCCCCGAACAACACCCCTATTTATAAGTAGAGCATTCCAAAAGAGAGATGAAGGGAACATTGAAGAAAAGCGATCAAGATGAGGCAAGAACAGACGCAAGTAATCCGAGGTAATGACAAAGGACAGCAGATCGTCCTACTATCACCATCAAGGAGTACAATATGTCTGCAAGAGCAAAGACTTACCTTGACGAAACCCTAATTCTGACCTGCAATGATGTGATAATAGAGAAGCAGCTGGACACCGATAGGCACCAAACACCACCAAACACCATGCCTCGCTGGCCGGACGTCGCCGGACAGACATTAATGGCACAACACACGATGATGAAACCTTATTTTATAAGAAATCCATTCAACAATCGAGATTGGCCGGACACCGATAGCCACCAAACAGGACGCCGGCCGCTGAACAGCGCAAGACGGCACATTAATGGCACAACACATGATGATGAGGTACGGGACGACCTCTGTCGTCAGACGAAGCATTAATGGGGCATTCGACCTACCACGACGGAGCTGGAAAAGAAAGCAGAGAGAGAGAGAGAGAGAGAGAGAGAGAGAGAGAAGAGAGAGAGCAACAGTCCAGCAAAAGGGAGAGGGATCACATCCGAGCAAGAGAGAGAGAGAGAGACCACTGACCACGCGGGGCCCACTCACCACGTCGCAGGCAAAAGAGAGAGACCACTAACCACGCGGGCCCACTGACGATGTGGCACGCGGAGAAGGCTTTAAAAGGTTCACAATTCATGTATTTATAAATTAACTTACGGAGCTCGATCTATTTCAACTCAAACTGGCACTTTGTAGCATCACATTTGAAAGCCACTATCACCATGTGTGTAAAGCATAACAAATTTCCTGACCTTTAAGGCTCTCATGTGTGTAAAGTATACTGTAGTGCGATCATAACGAAACCCGCACTAACAAGATACTAACAACACTAATAAATCAATGTGTTATATCTTACTCACAATCAAGAAGTGCAAAAATTGAAATGAATAAAATGAAAAAGAAAATCTAAGCACAACCACAATAAGGCAAGAAGATTTACGTGGTTCATCCAAAAATGGACTACATCCACGGATTTGGAGAGATCAAATCCACTATCAAATTAAGAAGATTACAAGATTTGATTAGAGATTACCAATCTGTTACAATGGGCATGCAACCTTTCAATTGAAAAACCCTTCTTGCTACACCTTCTTTGAAGCACCTTCCAATTCTATGAATCCTGCTTCGGAATGCCTCATAGAATTCTTTCAATCAACCATAAAATCTTAAATCAAGCAAGAAGAACAAGCAAGTTTTCTTTTTACCGATTCTCTTTACCGTTCTTCAATATTACCTTAAAAGAAACCCTAGAGAGGAAAAGAGAATTTCTATATATACTATATCCAATGAAATCTGTCTTAGAATTCTACTTGACCAAATATGCTAATGGGTCAATTAAAACCCAAAACTCATTACCAATCAGCCTACTACATGAGTTATTAAATCAAACCAAAAATAAATCCAAATAGAATAATAGGTGAATTTGATATCACTAAACCCACAAGTCACTTGCTAGGTTTTTTTATATGTTATAATTGACAAAATATATCTTTTATATTTTAAAGCTTTATAATCTTAAATGTACTTAAATTGAAAAGAATAGTGTGAAATTGCGACGAAAATAGCTTTGGCCCGGATTTCTTTTCGCGTAGTTTGCATGGATCCTAATACCAAATTAAGGATCCTTAGTTGAAAAATGAAAGAGCTGTGATATTTACACAAATAAAAAGAAGAAAAAAGAAAGAAATTACATATACTGATGGACAAATTAATGAACAGGACTTTTTTTTCCCTTCATTAACTAATCAGTAAAAGGATTGAAACAGTACAGTAAAAAATTTAGACTGATGAAACTGAGAAGGGAAAAGAGAGGAAGAGTTTGAGTATATGGATCAAGTGATCAACACAGCACTAGAGTAAAGAACAATTTCACATACAAAGTCTCCGGTTTCACCTATATCATGTTGCTATCAACTATCTATCTTTGGAAGATCATATATAACCAGGTGTGGAGGTGCTATACTTTTGAAACTTTATATTTCTAGTTTTTCGGCCTTGAAATTTTTACAATTTACTAGTAGGTGATGATAGTAGAATCGATATTTTAACGGCCTAAAAATTAAAAGTTAGTATTGTCAAAAGTTTATTAGCTCAGCTCTGTAACCAGTTCAAACAGAGGAATGCAGGTTATACGTCTTAGCTTTCCGTCTGCCGTTCGATCCGGCGCGGTTTCCAAAAGTTTGGAGTTGCTGCCGTTCTCACGCTGGGAGTGAACCACATCGCCAGGCCCAACGACCGGAACAGCAGGCTGATCGGCGGCCCCAGAGCATCCAAATCGCACGTCTCGTCCACCCGCCGCAGCCGCAGGTCGTACCGACTGACCGTCTCGCCAACCACATGGTACTTTGGCACGGTCTTGTAGTACTCGTGGGTGAAATACACGGCGTTCGCTTTGTACTCGGGGAAAACCGTGGTGTCTATGCACACGGAGCCGCCGGGCCCGACGAACACGGCGAATTCGGCCATGCCGACGACCTCCTTTACTGTCATTAAAGCCTCCTGAGCTCCGCCTTTCAGAAGAAACACGCGAAAGTGCCGGATCCCAGTGCCGATTGCGTCCAAGCGCTCGTGCCGCGTGACGAGCATCAGGTTGCCGTCCTTGGGCGTCAGCGCCAGGTACGAGTCCGTCGAGTCTGGTAGATCGGGCATTTCGAGCACGGAAGCGTCAGCGTTGGTGCTGCCGTCGGGGAAAGAGAGGACCAGCAGGGATTTGTTGCTGGCGCCGACGGCGAAGACGCAGCGAAGTCCTTGGGCGTAGATGATGTCCCGGACCAAGAAAGGCGGATCGGGGATATTAATCGTCACGGTAGTCCACCAGGGCTGCTTCCAGCCGTCCTTGCCGCAGCGGCTCTGGAATCGAATGACGAGCTTGTGGACGCGGTGGAGGAGGAGGAGCACTTCAAATTGGGGATCAGCGGCAGGATCGGCGGAGAGGAGGGCGAAGCGGATGAGGCCCTTGCGTGGGAGCTCGACCTCTTCTTCCTCGGGGTAGTCGGATCGGACGATGTATTCGGCGTTGATCTTAGGCTGGTACCGGAGAACGGTGTTGGGGAGAGTGTCGAGGCGGGGGAGGATGACCACGTCTCTGGTAATGGGGTTGTAGAGGGAGAGGGAGGGGGAGTGGCCGAGGAAGAAGAGCCAACCGCGGGAGGTGGAGAAGCAGTGCGTATCGGGGTGGGGGTCGGGGAGGCGGAAGGGGATGAGGAGGGCGCGGCGGGAGGGGATGTCGACAAAGGGGCGCTCGGCGTTGGCGTTGGCATTGTTGGGGAGGGAGGGGAGCATCAGCAATGGGGGCTGAGGGCGGAGGACGGATTCATAGAGGGGGAGCGCCAAAAACCAATTCCTGCAGGCGTAGCGGGCGCGGAGGTAGTCGTCGAAGCGCGAAAGGTGTTTGAAGATGTGCGGGATCAGCCGTCGCGGGAGATTGCTCCAATTGATCTCATCATCCGCCATTGTTGTGGCGCAGAGCTCTCTCTGGTGATTTTCTTGAGAGAGTAAAAAGAAGAAGAAGAAGAAGTGGAGAAAGGGAGACGCATAAGACGGAGAGAGGGAGAGAGGAGGGAGCGACAAAGAAGCGCCGTGGTGGTTACAAATGGTAGTTGAGCCGTACTCAGAAGCAATCTCCACCGTTGATCGGACAATAGTTCTTTCTTTGTAAAAATTGTACAGAACTCCTCTACTATAAACTATTAGGAAAATGCTATCTGTACACCCCTTTCGGGGTGTACATCATATACCCCACCTATCCAAGGGTGGGGGTGTGATGATGGGTCACTTGATGTGACCCGTAAAAAATATCGCCACCATTAAAATGGTGGAGGTATATGATGTACACCCCTTCGGGGTGTACATGTAGCATTGCTCAAACTATTATTAAGTTGCCTACGTGTTGTCGCAAAAAATAGTATAGTTGAAAATATACGTAGTTACAAATACTATAGTCTCAATCAGTCTGATTTTATTTGATAGAGCGAGGATGAGATTTGTATTTGTTAATTCCGTCATTTTTAGATAAAGAGATTAAATTATTTTTTTAAAATATAAAATAATCAAAGAATATGAAAATTATTAATTAAAAATTTATATTATATATAATTTTATATATTATAAAGTTAAAATTATATATTTATAGATAATAATTAATATAATAAAATCATATGTTTGTAAATGATTGAATATATAAAATATAAAAAATAAATATAAATTTATTGAACCGTACAAAAAAAAAAAGAGGATGTGTTGTTTTCTTTATTAAAACGGATAAGCTGACTATATATATATATATAGGGATAATTGCCTGTGTACCCCTGAAATATGAAGAAATATCTAATTTACCCCTCTTATTTTTTTCCTTCCGATATACCCTTCATATGTTCCACCGTTATTAAAAATACCCCTACCGTTTCCCTTTGTTAAGTTAACTAGGGTTAAATTAGAGTTAAATAATAATCAGAGTTGAAAACTATCAGATATACCTATTTTGCCCTGGTTTAGGATTTAGGGTTTAGGGTTTAGGGTTTAGGATTTTTTAGGGTTTTAGGGTTTAGGGTTTTAGGGTTTAGGGTTTAGGGTTTAGGGTTTCTTAGGGTTCTAGGGTTTAGGGTTTAGGGTTTTAGGGTTTAGGGTTTAGGGTTTTTTAGAATTTTTTAGGGTTTTTTAGAATTTTTTAGGGTTTTAGGGTTTAGGGTTTAGGGTTTTAGGGTTTAGGAGTTTCAGGTTTTAGGGTTTAGGATATATTTGAAAGGGCAAAATAGTAATTACACACAGATAACGGCAGTTCCAAACGGTACACTAACAGAGTTTAACTTCAGGGGTATTTTGGAAAGAAGTTGGAACGTAAGAAGGGTAGTTTTAATATTAGCCTTCTAAGAGGGGTAAATCTGAAAAGAGAGAAATTTTTAGGGGTACGTAGGAAATTGCCCCATATATATATATATATATATATATATATATATATATATATGACTTACGTTACTATATTCTTATGAGTAAAAAATTTTCGTACTCATAAATTTTTGGCCTTTTGATGAAAGAATTTGCGGTTAGGATTATAGTAGTTTTTAGGATTTATATTATTTCACTAACAACCCACTAAACCTTAAGGGGACCATTATTATTTTAACCGCACATCGCTTCATCTAAGGGCGTAAAAATTATGAGTACAAAGGCTTTATACTTATAAAAGTATAGTAGCCCTACGCTATATATATATATAGTCCTGCTACTATACTATTAATAGTACCAAATTATTGGTGCTATCAATTTTTCTACCTTTAGATCAACCCCCTTGATCATTTTCATCTGTTAGATTTTACTATTTCTCCAACCACCTATTAAACCCAAGAGTCCAGTATCATCTCAACTACACATCTTTTAATTCAATGATTAAAAACTTAATAGCACTAATAACTTAGTACTATTAATAGTATTCCAGTCTAGCTATATATATATATATATATATATATATATATATATATATATATATATATATATATATATATATCACTATAAAAAAATTAAGTTATAGCGATACATTTTTGTGACGTTTTTCTACAAGTGTTATATTTATCTTCCATTTATATTCAAAATTAGGTTATTAGGACACATTTTGAGAACACATTACAATAAAGTATCGCTATACACCATAGCAACTGCACATAGAGCGACACTAATAAAAAATGTCGGTATTTTTGTCAGCGGTATTTTTTTTTCAGATTTTAAAAATATTTAAAAATGTCGCTATAGCTTAATTTTGTTGTAGTGTATATATATATATATATATATATATATATATATATATATATATATATATATATATATATATATATATATATATATATATATATATATAGTGGGGCTTATATACTTTCAAAAGCGCAAGTCTAAATATACTTGTGAATTTTTTACCATTGAATTTGTATTGAGATTTGTGCTGTTTATTTATTCTTTCTCTCATTTTAGTTGACTTTACAATAGCACAAATCTCAATACAAATCCAATGATAAAAAATTCACAAGCATGAATGACTTATGTTTTTAAAAACATATAAGTTCTACTCTCTCTCTCTCTCTCTCTCTCTCTCTCTATATATATATATATATATATATATATATATATATATATATATATATATATATATATATATAGTATAGCATTTGATCTCCTGTACTATCAATAACACCAAGCATTGAATAGTGCTATTAAGTTTTCTACCGTTAGATTTATCCTCTTGACAACTTTTATCCGTTAGAGCATACTATTCCACTAACCACCCACTAAATCCTAAAGATTAAAAATTTTATTTAATCATTCCAACTTATTTTAACAATTATATATAATTTAATACATTTCAAATAATTATTCATAATTAGTTTTTACAATTTAATTTTTTGTTTGACTCTTCACCTTTACTTTATCATAACTTATATATTAATTTTATCTTAATTATTTATAATTAAATTTTACTATATCCTGTTTTTTTATATTTAACTCTTTATTTTACCTTTAGTATAACTTAATCGAATATGAAAATTAAAATATAGACTCTAACTTCATTTAAAATCCTTCAATCCATCATATTATTTCAACAATTTCAACTTTTAACATTTGCCATTTACTTTCTTTTACCTTTTCACCTACTTTTTTATTATAATTTATTCATAAATTACAGTTATTTATTAGTAACTATTATTAATTGTTTGATATTTATTATTTTCTAACTGTTCACCTTTCCTTAGTATTTATTACCTTTTAATTCATAATTAAATTTGGATGCAAAGTATTTTATAAAATTAAAAATAAGAGATTTAAGATTTGAATTTTATATATATATATATATATATATATATATATATATATATATATATATATAGTTTTATTTGAGCAAGGTAAATTTATTTTCAAATATATTTTGATGTTGACTTCAAATAATAATCTCTAATTTTAAAAAATAATAATTTATAGACTTAAAAAAAATTAAATTTTAAACTTTTGTGCATAGCACAAGTCACTTGCTAGGTTTTTTTATATGTTAGAATTGGCAATATATCTTTTATATTTTAAAGCTTTATAATACTAAATGTACATAAATTGAAAAGAGTAGTGTGAAATTACGACAAAAATAGCTTTCGCCCGGATTTCTTTCCGCGTAGTTTGCATGGATCCTAATACCAAATTAAGGTTCCTTAGTAGAAAAATGAAAGAGCTGTGATATTTACACAAATAAAAAAAAAAAGAAAAGAAATTACATATACTGATGGACAAATTAATGAATAGGATTTTTTTTTTTCCCCTTCATTACCAAATTAGTAAAAGTATTGAAACAGTACAGTAAAAATTTAGACTGATGGAACTGAGAAGGGAAAAGAGGGGAAGAATTTGAGTATATGGATCAGGTGATCAACACAGCACTAGAGTAAAGAACAATTTCACAAACAAAGTCTCTGGTTTCATCTATATCATGTTGCTATCAACTATCTATCTTTGGAAGATTATATATAACCAGGTGTGGAGGAGTTATACTTTTGAAACTTTATATTTCTAGTTTTTCGGCCTTGAAATTTTTACAATTTACTAGTAGGTGATGATAGTAGAATGGATATTCTAACGGCCTAAAAATTAAAAATTAGTATTTTCAAAAGTTTATTAGCTCAGCTCTGTAACCAGATCAAACAGAGGAATGCAGGTCATACGTCTTAGCTTGTTCGTTCCGGCGCGATTTCCAAAGCTCCGAAGTTACTATCCCTCTCACGCTGGGAGTGAACCACATCGCCAGGCCCAACGACCGAAACAGCAGGCTGATCGGCGGCCCCAGCGCGTCCAAATCGCACATCTCGTCCACCCGCCGCAGCCCCAGGTCGTACCGACCGACCGTCTCGCCGACCACATGGTATCTGGTTACGATCTTGTAGTACTCGTGGGTGAAGTACACGGCGTTGGCTTTGTACTCGGGGAAAACCGTGGTGTCTACGCACACGGAGCTGCCGGGCCCGACGAACACGGCGAATTCGGCAATGTTGACGGCCTCCTTTACCGTCATTAAAGCCTCCTGAGCTTCGTCTTTCAGAAGAAACACGCGGAAGTGCCGGATCCCAGTGCCAATCGCGTCCAAGCGCTCGTGCCGCGTGACGAGCATCAGGTTGCCGTCCTTGGGCGTCAGCGCCAGGTACGAGTCCGTCGAGTCTGGTAGATCGGGCGTTTCGATCACGGAAGCGTTACCGTCGGTGCTGCCGTCGGGGAAAGAGAGGACCAGCAACGATTTGTTGCTGGCGCCGACGGCGAAGACGCGGAGAGGTCCTCGGGCGTAGATGATGTCCCGGACCAAGAAAGGCGGATCGGGGATATTAATCGTCACGGTAGTCCACCAGGGGTGGATCAAGCCGTCCTTGCCGTGCCGGCTCTGGAATCGAAAGACGAGCTTGTGGACGCGGTGGAGGAGGAGGAGCACTTCAAATTCGGGATCGGCGGCAGGATCGGCGGAGAGGAGGACGAAGCGGATGAGGCCCTCGCGTGGGAGCTCGACCTCTTCTTCCTCGGGGTAGTCGGATCGGACGACGTATTCGGCGTTGATCTTAGGCTGATACCGGAGAACGTTGTTGGGGAGGGTGTCGAGGGGGGGGAGGATGATCGCGTCTTTGGTAATGGGGTTGCAGAGGGAGAGGGTGGGGGAGTGGCCGAGGAAGAACAGCCAACCGCGGGAGGTGGAGATGCAGTGTGTATCGGGGTCGGGGTTTAGGAGGTCGAAGGGCGTGAGGAGGGCGCGGCGGGAGGTGATGTCGACAAAGGGGCGCACGGCGTCGGCGTTGGCATTGTTGGGGAGGGAGGGGAGCATCAGCAACGGGGGCTGAGGGCGTAGGACGGATTCATAGAGCGGGAGCGCCAAAAACCAATTCTTGCAGGCGAAGCGGGCGCGGAGGTAGTCGTCGAAGCGCGAAAGGTGTTTGAAGATGTGTGGGATCAGCCGTTGCGGGAGATTGCTCCAGTCGATCTCATCATCCGCCATTGTTGTGGCGCAGAGCTCTCTCTGGTGATTTTCTTGAGTGAGGAGAAAGAAGAAGAAGTCGAGAAATGGAGATAGAGAAAGAGAGAGGAGGGAGCGACAAAGCAGCGCCGTGGTTGTTACAAATGGTAGTTGAGCACTTGAGCCGTACTCAGAAGCAATCTCCACCGTTGATCGGACAATAGTTCCTTCTTTCTTTGTAAAAATTGTACAGGAACCCCTCTACTATAAACTATTATTAAACAGGTCTCTTTCTAACTAATTATACTTTCAAAAATTAAATAACCTACGCGTAATTACAAAAATAGTATTGTTGAAAATATATATAAATACAAATATTACAGTTATAACTATACTCAAACTGCCTTATTCTATATAATAGTCGTTTGATAGACTAAAGATGAAATTTGTATTTGTGAATTTTGTCATTTTTTAGATAGAGTTATTAGCTTATTTTCATAAAATAAAAAATAATCATACAATATTTTAATTACTAATTAAAAATTTATATTATTTATAATTTTATATATTATAAAATTAAAATTATGTATTTATAGATAATAATTAATATTATAAAATTATGTATTCGCATATGATTGAATATATAAAATATAAAATATAAAAAATAAATATAAATTTATTAAAGTGTACGAAAAAAAATTAGTATGCATTATTTTTTTTGGACGAATGAGCCGGCTATAATTATTTAAAATTATTATTATAAATAAATAAGTAGATATATATAATATTTTTATTATTTTAATAATTTTTTCAACTTATTAATCTGTACAATTTAAAATTTTTATCTATTTAATTTTAATATATAAATCAAACTTTAAAAAATTTATTATGATTCACTTATTTTTTTTATCGAACATAATAATTATAATTAATTAAAGCTTATTAAATTAACATACACAATCAATTCTATAAAAATTTAAAAATATAACTATTTTTTATATTTAAATAAGACTAATTTTAAAAAAAATTTAATTTTTTTACACAAACTTGTATTGCTTAAAAACATTGGTGAAGAGTGCAGCAAGAACCAGAGTGGGAGTGCATCTTTCGGACGCAGATCTAATGCCCAATCTGCTGACAGAGAAGGCATTCATGGAGCTGAGAGAAAATTAAAGAAGGTAGTTAATGGCCTCGCGGGGGCGGATGTCGTTGGTAGAGTGCGGTGGAAGGCGAAGATCTGCCCCAGGGATTCGAAGGCTCTCTTAGGAAGGGGCTTACAGAGATGTGATGAGGGTGGAGTTAATGATAAACTTGAAGAAGGAAAGAGGCAGAGCGCAGCACTTAAGGCTGGGCAGGGCTCCCAGACCTCGGAGGCTAGCAAAAAGTCGCGCAGGGTCACCTGGGCGGATCAGCATGGACAACGGCTTTGCTCCAGCTTTCCTCGGCTGGGGGGGTGGGAGAGAAGGGATGCCTGGGTGAGGCCTTCTTCCTATAAAGAGGCTCTTACCAATGGTTTACCTAAACTGAAGCTTCCGGGGCCTCGTACCCGCCAAGCTGCCACCTTCCTCAACCTCAAGAACAAGTGCTACAGGTGTCTTTCCAGCGACCACCAGGTCAGGAGCTGTAGAGATCCACTTCGCTGCGCGGCGTGCCTGCGCACAGGGCACCGGGCGCGCCAGTGCCGGTCTCGAGCGGCCCCCCCGCCTTCGAAGATGCATCGTGCTCGCGACTTCCGACCTCACCAGGCTAAAATCTTCATCCCGCTCTCGGAGGACTTCCGCAAGCGGCAACTTCAACGTAATTCTTCGGTGTTGGCGGATGTGATCGGAAGGGCAAACCTGGGACACTTCCCCCAGGATAACATTGCTGAGGACCTTGCGGCAAGGTTCGGCGGCTATCCAACGGACTTCTTGGTGGCGAAGGCCCGGGAGCGGGACTACATCATTTTCCTTCCGGACTGGGTCCGACCGGAGGATCTTATCCGTAGCGCGCTCATCCGGCTTGCGCACTGCAAGCTTCACTGCTTCGCGTGGGAGCCGTACCGGCATGCCAGCAATTCTTGTCTCTGTTACAAAGCCTGGATCAGGATCAACGATCTCCCCTTCGAGTGTTGGACCGTGCCTTGTGTGAGGGCTATGGTGCACGGCTTCGGGCGTTATCTTGGGGCGGATCCAATCAGTTTAAATGTGGCGGACCTGACCGGGTTTAGGTGCTTGATCGCGGTCGATAATCTCGCCGAGATCCCGGAGCACTTGTCGATCTCGATGGGCGATATTGTCGTTTCCGTTTCGGTAAGCATCGAGAGTACGGCCCCCTTCGGCGGCGACGACCGCGGGATCCCGTTTATAGGTGGCGACGGGAACGAAGGGGGAGATCAACACGATCCTCGGGGGATGGAGCTGGCTCGGAGTTTCCATTTCCCTGAGGATGCTAGAGGGGGCGGAAGCTCTAGGGAGGGAGCCAGATCGGGCGGTGACCACTCCTGGAATTCGTCGGAGATTCGTGACCGGCGACGTCACGGTGGCTATCACCCGCCTGCGGCGCGGGCGGCGACGGACCGCCCGGCGGAGCTTCTGGTCCAGGGCAGGGTCATCGCTCGGCCTGCCAGCTGCCCTCGCCCAACGCTCCCAGCAGCTGCGCCTCGGGGGACGTGCGTTCCCTTTTCGGGGATCGGTAGGTCGGCGGGGCAGAGCGGGCTCCTCGGGAGGCGGCCGCAGCCCGCTTCTGGTAATTTTTCGAATTTGCCTTCCCGTTCGGGGGGGCTACAGATTGCGTGCGGCAGCGTCCTCCCCTCGGGACCGTTGGGTTTGACTCGGGAGGGCTCGGGTCCGCTGCTCGAGGACCCCTCGGCCCTGACTTCGCAGTCCTCGGCCCTGACCCGAGCGCCCGGTCTCGCACCGGCTCCCAAGGGGCACAAGGTGGGCCCGGTCCCCCCATGTTCCTCGCGAGCCGGTTCTTCTGGAGTTTCGTGGGTCGGTTTCCTCGGGCCATCTTCTGCCCCCAGTCTGCCTGGGCCTCCGAACCCTGGGCCTGCCTTCCCCTCCCTGACTCTCTGGGTCGTGTTTGGGCCCACCCTGCTTGGGCCAGTTTCCTTCAACCGAGCCCCTCCGTTTGCCCAATTTCTGTTGAGAGCCTCCCCCTTGTTTTCCGAGTTCGTGTGTGGGCCGGGCCCAGGTGTTGACCGGGGGGCCCCTGCGCCCGGCTTTCAACTCGTTGCCGGTGGTAAGCCCTGCCTGCAGGAGCCCGCGCCAACCGACCCGCCCGGGTTTCAGCCGACTGAGCCCTCTGCCACCCGCTGGAAGGGCCCAACGGCAGCGGCTTCCGTCGCCTTGCAGCCTTCTTTCGGCAGTGGCTACCCTTCGCCAGTTCCGCCTGCGTTGGTCTGCTCCACCGAGCGGGGTTGCGGGGCTTCGTTGACTGCCGCGAGTCGGGGGATGCCTTCACCGCGGCTTTCCTTGCCTGACCAGGCTACGTGCGGTCCCCCTGACGTCCTGCCGGTTGTGGGGCTGCCTGTGGTCAGCGAGCCATCGTTTGCGGAAGGCGGGGCGGGTCCTCCCTTGGTGATTCGGGTGAGCCCTTCCTCGTCTTCACCGGCCCAGGGGACCGGAGTCGCTAAGAGGAGGAGCCCTAGGCTGGCGGGGCGAGCCGGCGTCTGCATCCTGGAAGCAGCTAAGGAGCGCAAGGCGTCGCTGAGGGCAGGCGTCGGCCCGGCGGGCGTTGCGGCTGGTGGGAAGCAGGTGGGGCGGGCCGCTGTTGCTCCCCCTGTCCCGTCGGCATTCGGGGTGATCATCGCTAAAGCCGCCAAAGTGGGTATCAGGCTTTCAGTGGAGGAGGCATCTAGTTTGTCGGACTTTGGGATGACCGTAGGTCATCTTGCCTAGTCAGCTTTAGGACCTCTCGGGTGTTGTTTCTGGTCTTTATGTTTAATGTTTGTTGTTGGAATGTTAGGGGGCTCAACGACCGTACCAAGAGAGCGGTCGTCAAGTCTGTAGTTTCTCGATTTCAGAACTCTATCCTCTGTTTTCAAGAAACGAAAGTGTGTTCTATATCCCGCTCGTTTCTCAGCTCCTTCGCCGGGCGTCGGTTCAACAAGTGCCAGTGGATCAGTTCCAATGGCGCCTCCGGCGGCATCGTAACCTGTTGGAACTCCGACACCTTCTCCTGTACAGAGGTGCTGGTGCGGGTTTTCTCGCTCTCGCTTCGCCTAATTCACCGACCCAGTGGCCTCTCCTTCTTTATCACCAACGTCTACGGTCCGCCTGGGTGGGATCAGAAGGAGGCATTTTGCTCGGAATTGGATGCGCTCAAAATTCACTATAGAGGACCTTGGGTGGTGTGTGGGGACTTCAACCTTACTCGGAGCCAGGTTGAGCGCAAGGGTAGGAATTGGAGTAGTAAGCTTATGTCGATGTTTGCTAATCTGATCAACTCGCTGGAGCTGATTGACCTCCCGATCAGCAACCAACAATTCACTTGGTCAAATCTGCAATGCGTTCCTACCCTGGCCAAGCTCGACCGTTTCCTCATCTCGACGGAGTAGGATGCTAGCCTTCCAGGGTCCAACGTCACGGGGTTACCGCGTATTATTTCTGATCACACGCCGTTGTTGCTTAGGACTCAGTCCAATCCCCGTACTCGTCTTTTCAGATTCGAGAAGGTATGGCTGACCCGGAATGATTTCAACCTTCTGGTGCCCGTATGGTGGAATGAGCTGACCTCTGCAACCGGGGGTGCACTGTCATTCGCCGCCAAACTGCGTCATTGTCGAAAAAGGATCAAGGAGTGGTGTAGCTCCAATTTCTATAGCGTCAGGAACGCCAAGCGGATCACAATTGAGGAGATCCGCAAGCTGGATCTGTTAGAGGAGCAGATGGGCCTTACTGCAGGACAAGTCCAGACTCGGGTCCGCCTCAAAGCGGAGCTTAATAAGATCATCACAGACGAAGAGCTGCTTTGGCAAGCGAGAGCGAAACAGCACTGGCTTATGGAAGGGGATGGCAACACGAAGTTCTTTCATGCCACGGCTAATGGGAGGGCCAGAGCTAATCATATCGGGAGGATTGAAGACGATGGGCGAAGGCTAGAGCGGGAGCAGGAGAAGCGGGAGTACTTCTACTCCAAGTTCAAGGATAGGTTTACCCCGGAGGATAACCGACCCGCTTCGTGTGGGGACTGGAGTGACCTTTTTGGTAACGAAGGTTTCCTCAGCGCGGAACAGCTCACGGAGCCATTCACTGAAGAGGAAGTTAGAAAAGCCACCTTCCAAATGAACGGGGATAAAGCCCCCGGCCCCGACGGATTCAGCATTAGGTCCTTCCAAAAGTTCTGGGGGGTAATCGCAGCGGACCTCTTGAAAATTTTCGAAGATTTGTACGCCGGCACGCTGAACACTGGCCCTTTAGACTACTCTTATATCTGTCTTATCCCTAAAAAAGAGGGTGCTTTTTCTGCTAACGACTTTAGACCGATCAGCCTCCTAAACTGTGTGCAAAAAATTATCTCAAAAGTTCTGGCGAACAGACTGGAAGGGGCGATGCACAAGATTATATCACCCTCTCAGACGGCCTTTATCAAAGGGCGTCTTATTCTGGACTCTTTCGTCACGGCTAGCGAGATCATTAGCTGGGGCTCGAAAGTGAAAACTGAAAGCGTCGGCATTAAGGCTGATTTCGAGAAAGCTTTCGACAAAGTGGACTGGAACTTCCTTAGAAGCACGCTGGCTTGGCTAGGTGCGAACGTTAAATGGATCGGTTGGATAGACCAATGCATTTCCAACGGCAAAATAGCGATACTAGTCAACGGCGAGCCCACCAAATGGATAAAACTAAGACGAGGTCTTCGTCAGGGGGACCCTCTCTCCCCCTTTCTTTTCTTGCTTGTGGCGGATGGTCTTGCGAGAATGACGGAGAGAGCGATCAGAAGCAACCTGCTGAGATGGGTGGGGCCATCTAAGGAAGCCAAAACCGCCATCATCCAGTACGCGGACGATACCTTCTTTTTTTGTGAGGCCAAGCTATGACAACTTCGGAATCTGCAGTTTATCTGGCAGATGTTCGAGTGGGCCTCAGGTCTAAAGATTAACCGAAGTAAGTCCGAGCTGTTCTACCTTGGCAGTTGCGGACAGCTTGGGCAGAGGCTCGCAGACCTCATGGAATGTGAAGTGGGTTACCTACCGACCAAATACTTAGGGCTCCCTCTTTGTAAGGGGCGAATACGTAAGGAGGACTGGAACGGAATCATCAACAGGATCGAAAACAGGATTGAAGGCTGGCAGGCAAAACTCCTCTCTCAGGGAGGGAGGCTGACCCTTGTTAACTCGGTACTGTCCAACCTACCCCTATACTATTTTTCCGTGTTTATGGCTCCCAAATGGGTCATTCGACGCATCGACTCTCTGCGTAGGAAGTTCTTTTGGCAGGGTCCCTGTCTGGTTAATTGGAAGGCGGTGTGTAGGGCGAAGAGAGATGGTGGGCTAGGGATCTTAGAGTTGAGAAACCTGAACCTCGCCCTGCTGGCAAAGTGGTGGTGGCGCTTCTTCTCAGCCGATGCACCGGCCTGGACGCACCTAATTCTTAGGATGTACTACGGCCGACGCCGACCTCTGAACGAAGGGAAGTCCTTCAAACCGAATTCCCAATGGTGGAGAGACGTCATAGGCACGAAAGAGCTGTTCAAGTGCAGCACCTCTCGGTCGGTAGGCAATGGGCGTTGGACGTATTTTTGGTCAGATATCTGGATTGGGAATAGCTCCCTTAGGTGTTGTTTCCCACGCATTTACGGAGAGGTCCGCAACAAAGCATGTCGGGTCTCGGAAGGCATTGGTAGCACTGGTTGGAGGAGGACTTGGACCCTGGTAGGTTTCGTTCCAACCTCGGAGCAAGACAGATTGTTGCTACAAAGCCTCTCAGATACACTGGCAGGGGTCCAGCTGTCGAATGGAAGGGACATTTTCAAATGGAGATGGTCTAGCTCGGAGACCTTCTCGGTGAATTCGTTGTACCGCTTCCTTCAGGATTCTGGCGTGCAGAATCGCGGATTCTCCAATCTCTGGAAGATCAAGATCCCGTTAAAGGTGAAAATTTTCTGTTGGCTAGTGCTTAACCATAGAGTGTTAACCGCGGACAGGCTGCTCAAATGGGGTTGGGTGGGGAGTAGTAACTGCTCCTTTTGCCCTTGCACGGGGGAATCTGCCGATCACCTCTTTGCCACCTGCGCAGTGGCGCGCCAACTACTGGCCTGTCTACTTCCCAATCTCGTGACCTCCGGATGCTTCACCACCGTCGGCTCGCTTTGGTATGGTTGTGAGATTAGTAGGAGCGCCCGCAGGAAGGAGGAACTCACTGCGATTGCAGCGGTGTGGTGGACTGTCTGGCTGGAGCGGAACAGCAGGAGGTTTGAGTCCGTCTCCCGGAACCCGGGGTTGCTTCACACCGTTGCATGCGACTTGGTAGTGGCCTGGTCTTCGTTCTGCTCTTAAGTTTTTTTTTTTTTTTTTTTTTTTTTTTTTTTTTTTTTCCTGAGGCCTGGTTGCCTTGTCTTTTGTAGCTGAATTCACCCTTGCAATGAATGAAGCGGCAGCATGCTGCCTTTCCCTCAAAAAAAAGTATTTAGTTATTTGCAAGTATTTTCATTTATCAATATTCAAGTAAATATATATTATTTATTTAGCTATTTATTTATTTATTTATTTATTTATTATTGTTAATTAGTTTGCGATCTTATCCCTCACTAACTACTGTAGTTGGAATTGTAGCCAAATTGGATGTAGTTTTGCAGCATTTGAGCTTTTTTGTGCATTTATTGTAGCAGTCAAACTCAACTGTACTAAACTAAATATATGAATTGATATTGCATGTATTTATAATTGTAGTATAGTTGCAAAAGCGTGCAACCAAATGACCTCTAAATAACTCTATAATATTCTTATAGATGGAGGATTAAGGGACTCCAACACAATCCTTATTTGGAAACTAAAAATTTCAAAAAAATTAAAAATCTTTGCGTGACTAGTACTAATGTGAGATACTAAACTTTGGCAAATTGTAAAGTCCTAGTATATTGGTCATTTAGCATATTGAGGGAGCGCCGGACCGAGCCGGAACCGTTTTAGTATAAAATGGAGCGAAAAATAAAGCTTATGGTGCATTTTGGGAGGCTTTAGAGAGAGTGTGTGTGTGAGAGAGAGGTGGCGTGTGTGTGGGCGGGCTTCACGAGGCGCATAGCGACCGAGGCACGCACCCAGGGAAGCGAAGTAGCATGGGTGTGGGCGGTGTGGCTGGCGCCACGTGGCGGTGCCTCGTTGTGGTGCCTCGTTGGGCGCGTGGCGACCCGGAGTGGTCGCGAGCGCGTGACCATGCGCCTACTCTCGGCACTGTAGCGGCCGGAAACTTTTTGGCCACTTCCCGTGCTATTGGGCTGCCCGAATAATTGGTTGTTTCAGGCGCCCGAAAGTTGGTTTCGGACGCCCGGATCAGCCGTTTTGGCCTATTTAACGCGCAGAGACCTCCTTCTTTCTTTCTTTTTCTCTTCTACTTACGTCTGAGGGTTTTAGCGAGAGAAGCAGAGCGCAAGGAAGAGGGAGAGGAAGGTCGTGAGCGCATGGGGAGTGTCGTGGAGCACACGGTTTGTTCCGAGGAGTCGAGCTCGGGCACGCGTGCATGAGTTTTGGCGGCGCGTTGACCTTGGAGTAAGTGTCTCTTATTTTATATTATTGTTTCTATTTTTTGGGGTAATTTTTAGTAGTGTTAGGTTTTGCTCGTTAGAGTTTTTGGATTTTGAACTCTATGCCTTGTTTACTATTAGGGTCGTAGTTTTCTGTGTCGTTTTGTAGTGCGGGGTGCCGCCAAGCTTTTCGGGTTGTGCTATTCGCGCGTGGTGATCAGTGTTGGGCGTGCAATTCTGCCGCCGATCAAGTTCTGTCAGGAGTTACTTTCTAGGTGGGTTTCGTGTCGCCGAGAATAAAAAATTACTGATTATGTCTGTATGTTAGATGTAGAGATTTTACCTACTTTATTATTGCTTTTTGATGTAGAAATTGTATATTTTATGTTGTCCCGGCGGTCTAATTTTTTTATATATATAAATCAGAGTTAAAAACAATGATCCTCATGAACGGACGGGATCTCTCCTATACACGCATGACTAGACAAGTAAAAGAGTGCAATCAAAGTTACTGAACATAATATTAAACAATTGAACTATATCATCATAACTCTAAAAGATCTAATATCATCCACAAAACTGATAACCAAATCCGCATAATAAAAGCACAACTAACATGGTAGCCTGACATAATCAAAGTGGCTACAGTACGAATAGTCATGATCATAAATACTATAACCTGAAAGAAAAATGGTGCAAACCAGCAACTTAGCTAGCAAATCGGGACAACTCTAACGCAAGTGTGACACCCCCGGAATTTGGATTAGTCCTATATATAAATGATATAATAGGACTAAATCTCTAACCCGGCTATAGCATTTTGGATGGTAGCAAAATCCAAGAGGAACATGAGAGTTAAGCGTGCTAGAGCTAGAGTAGTTCTAGGATGGGTGACCCCCTGGGAAGTGGGGCGTCACAGTTGGTATCAGAGACATTCACCAGCCGAAAATGTGAGATGAATCTCGGCTGAGCCAGGGTTATATAGCGGGTAGAGCGAGGCTCCCCGGCTAATGACCGTTGTGGGTGGAGTGCAGCTCCCCACAAGGTCGGCTAAGGCTAGCGAGACGAGTCTCACATCGCCTGGTGCTTGTGAGTGTGCTTAAGCCTGACGTGAACGTCAGGGCTTAAAGGAGGGAAGAATGTGACACCCCCGGAATTTAGATTAGTCCTATATATAAATGATATAATAGGACTAAATCTCTAACTCGGCTATAGCATTTTGGATGGTAGCAAAATCCAAGAGGAACATGAGAGTTAAGCGTGCTAGAGCTAGAGTAGTTCTAGGATGGGTGACCCCCTGGGAAGTGGGGCATCACAGCAAGATCCTCACATCAACGCCCCGACACCTCACCATCTGACGGGCTTGAAAAAGAGATCACCGAGGATGTGAGATACAACTGAATGTATTCCAATGGGTACAACGAGCCAGCGACTATTAAGTCGTACCTACTGATATACAATAATCGACAAAAAAAGTAAAGCATGATCAGAAGCTAGTAATATGTCAAGTAATAAAGCTGGTATAAAAGCAAATAATATGATAAGTAATAACTGAATGAACAGTAAACAGGTATCAGAATGAAACAACTGTAAACAGGTAATGTGTCAAGTATAACGATGATCAAATCAACCCAATCAGGTGCCACTATTGGTCCCAAAGACCTCATGCTAGTGCCTGACCAATACTAATACATATACCCCACTCCTACAGGAATAGTAAAAGTATAGGGCTCAATATCACCCGGGTATGTAGGTGCAGTTACATGACGGGCTTACGGGTCAATCAAATCACTCTACCGATAAAGAACACCATAAAGGAAGTCAGTCCATTGGTGTACGTGAAAATGTATAGCTGGTGCATGGAGATCTCAATGTGGATGCTCAAAGCTCGTGGTCGAAAGAACAGAATATGACAAATAGGCGAAAACTCCCCAAACGGGAACCATAGTCAATCTCAATGCCAACAATGTCAATAGAAAATGATAACCTCCTACTCTATCATGCATAATAATCATGTGATAACAAAATGCGTAAGAAGCATCAACATGAGGTAATCAATAATGAACTAATAATGATACTATCAAATGGAGCATAGATCAAACATGGTGTATAAGGTCAATAACTGAAGAAAAGGCTAGCATAGGGCTCAATGGTCCAATCGAGTACGGTACCTAGTGAGGTGATACTGTGCTAATGCCCGGATCGTAATACCCACCTCAATGCAGGCTATCTAGGAATCCGCTGCTCAGCTCTCATGGAGGCTCCTAACTACTCGAGTCTAAACCAGAACCATGGGTCAGTCACAAATGTAACGACCCAACCCACTAGCAATAATAACTCGTTGGGCCCACACCACAGCCCAAAAAACTTAAGCCTAGTTATTATCACTAGTATCCATGTCTCTTATATACCCAATTATAACTCCAATCTCATCCAATGTGTAATTATTGGGGTGTCACAAACTCCCCCGTTTAGGCGTGACGTCCTCGTCAGCCCAAACACACACACAACCCAAGATCACCAGACGATGTGAAATTTGTCTCGCTAGCCTTGTCATCTAGACCCAAGCTTAGCCGAAACTCGTCTCACACTTTCGACCGGTGACTGACTCCGATTGACCACTATTGGTCACCAAAGTCAAATTACAATCACTGGCAAATTAGTTGTGATGACCCGAATCTCCGTGAAGGTCTTGCGGAGTGATTTGTGGGCTTTTGGGTTGGGCCTATAAATAGCCCTCCCCTCTTCCTTTTCTCGGGTTTTTGACCATTTTTCCTAGGTGCCACTTGAAGCAAAGCTCTTCCTCTCCCTCTCCTCCACCCTTTGATGGATCTGGGACATTTTTGGAGGCTGCATCATCGGCGTTTTCTACGACGCGGCGCACTTCGACGTTTCTTCGATTTTGGCTTCTACCGTCGCATTTTAGTGCGCGAGGCCCCCTGGATCACCCCGATGGATTTTAGAGCCGATTTTTGTGGCAGCGCATTCACGAGAGGTACGCCTTCGATTTCCGTGTTGATCACTTTGCTTTGTTTTGAGTTTTTGGTGGTGTCGCGAGGTACCTTTTGACCCCTTATACTGCTGCGATGTTTGGGACAGCGGTAGAGTATTGTTGGGATTTCTCGGCCTATGGGCATCGGATCGTGGCGTGTGAGGGCTCGATCGGCATCTACGCTTTGAGAGGAACGCGACCATATTTTTATCAGATTTTTCTGAGGTCGTTTTGAAGGTGATATTTTAGCTTCTTCGTGACTGATTTTTGCAGATTTGCGAGTTGTGGATTGATTGACTTTTCGCGGTGTTCTATTTATATCTTGGCCTACAGGTGTCGGAATGAGGAGAATAAATACTCGATTTGTATTTACTCGTCGCGAGGATCGTAACCGTGATTTTTCTGAATTTTTCAGAGGACTGCACACAGGTGAAAAATCTCCTTCTCTGTGCTATTTTGGCAAAATAGCAAGTGCTGTTTAGGGTGTTTAGTGGTGTTGATTGATTATGGTTGTGATGTTAGTTGAAGTAGAGGCTTGCACGACTGAGTACCGAAGGTGCGGTTTCGGTGGATTTTTAATAGTGAGTGACTACGCACTTCACCGACTTCAGCTTTGCCTGCGGAAAGCGATTCAAATGGGTTGCTTCATCTCCAGAACCGGTGGACGGTTCTCTAACTCTATTTGTTAGTATGCATGCATAGTTTAATGTACAATTTTGATAATTGTGATCTAAGCATGAGAAATGGTTTGAATGATGGGATTGAGGCTTAATTGATAAATTGTACATGATTTATTTACCCTTATGCATGAGGGAGAGTTACACGATAAAGATGGTTATTCTATACTAGTGGAAAAGCATGCTAGATGATGATGTTCACTTACTTGTTGTAGAATATGATTGATGCATGTCCCGGGTCGTTGAGTGTTGTCCGACCAGTTTTGTTAGCCCTGAGTTGTGGGTCGATCCCGGCTGTGGGGTATCTCCAGCCTGTGTGTTTAGCGCCACGAGTTGGTTGAGTTCGTTAGTGTCTCGAGATTCGTGAGAGCTGTTTAGCTGAGTCGTTGAGAGTACTCCGACCGTCGTGCGAGATGCTTGAGGATCCTGAGTCCTTCCGTTCTGAGAGTGAGCATGGATTTTGACTATAGCCTGCATGAGCTACCTTGAGCTCGATAGAGATGCGTGGATACCTTTTTCCTCGGTGGGGTCACGCCCCTCGAGTGCCTCGCACGGAGTGGGCCTATTACTTTCGTATCGCGACTTGTCGATGCTGCCCCTCTAGCTGGGCATTTTTTAGGCAGTTACGGACGCAGTCCTTCTGGCTGGGCCAGTTTTGGCAGTCACGGACGCCCTACGTAAGTCCTGTCCTCCGTGGATGTACTGGCAGTAGATAGGCGCAGGCTTGACTGGACCCTATGAGGCAGTCAGATCGATTGGGTCGATTGAGCACCTTGGGTGCGAGTAGTTGCATATATTTTCATCTGTACCACCCATTGAGTATTTAGATGGAGGCATGGTAGCTGTAGAGCATCTCCGGCTTTTCTTGTTCAGTTTTTACTGCATTGTTATCTTATGCCTCTAGTAGATTTAGTGGGCAGACCGTCGGGCTTGGTGGCGGTACCCACTGAGAACTACGTGTTGATGTAGTTTTCACATCCGTTGGGGATTCTCCCCCTCCTTTTTCTTTCCTCTCCTTTGTTTTGCAGAGTCATCTGTGGGAGATGCTGATTCTACTGTTGCTGTTCCAGGTGAGAGAGTCGCGAGCTAGATCCCTACCTATCTTTGGAGAGTAGCTGTACCCCTACATTGGAGATTTGTAGTACAGTCAGTAGATTAGTTTTATTTTCCACTTTTGAGAGACCATTGTATTGTGAGGATCTTACTTGTACTGAGAGCCTGTACACTGATATATTATTTCAGTTTACCTCCCTATTGAGTTTTGGGTTATTGTATTTAAGGATATTGTATGATTATCACTTATGGGAGATGGATATTGTATCATTATTTTCAGTTGTACAGTGGTTGGATTTTAGTTTTACAGTAGTTTTCTTTATAGCTCTGATATCTAGTTAGTTGTAGTACCTTTTTTTGCAGGTTGGACGCTTCGTCTATGCGGGGTTTTGTATAGGCGACGGATCTGTTGGCGAACCCGGTTCGCAGTTTCGACCCCGGGGCGTGACATTAGTGGTCCTAACCACTTTGCCAAAATCTCCGTTGTTCTAATTAATCAAAACATTTATCCGATTCTCTAATCGTCACAACCGATCGATCCCTTGATCGAAAAATAGGCTAGAACGGCATCACCGTCATTCGAATAAGCACAAACAGTCCAAGTGTCCCACCCGCGACGTTCGCACTGTCTGGGGATGTCTACACGTGCAATTTACACCACAAAGTCCCACCAATGCAATTATTGCATTAAATAATAAACTATAAGAAAAATTGATCATACCTCTGATCTAGCAATTTGAAATTAGTCCAAAGCCGATTTCGGGCAATACACGATGTGTCGTAAGTCGTGCCGCTGTTCGGGGTTCGATTAGAGTCTGAAACCTGCATCTGGGTCAACCGGAGCCACAAACGACGCACATACGTGATCACACATCACTGCATCAATTTAACATAAAATAAGATAAATTATGGGCACAGGAGGAGTTACGGTGTACTGTGCTCGACTGTCAGAGAAACAGTGGTCGCAGGGATCTTCGGGACTCAAAACAATCGACTGCTGTCCAAAACGTGAGAATCGGACAGCAATCGCACCATCGGGACGATTCGCTATAAGATCGTGGATCTGGATGATCAAAAAGGCAATCCGCATTCGGTGGAGTGATGGATGACAATTAAGATGCTCAATGACGTCGCTGTGATGACCGCGACGGAAAAAGGGTAGGTCCGAGTCCGCCGCAATTTGCAACCATAAAGGGGCTAAGCTGCTACCCCGGGCTAAGGCACGGTAAGAGCCGGTCAGGCACGGGTGTGGTGGCGCGCTGACGTGGGCTAGGGCTGGCTCAACGCGGATTATGTGTAGGCAATGCGCGGGCGGAGTGTGGGCTGACAGTGTGCAACGCACTGGTTGGCGGAGCGCAGCGAGCGAACGGCGCAGCGCATGGGCTGGCATCGTGGGCTGCGCACAGGCAGCGCACGGAGTGTGCGGTGCTGGCTGCGCTGGGCTACGCAGGCGACATGCGGTGCGGGCTGGGTACAAGGTTGAGCGCGCGTGGATGGTGGCTGCACACAAGCAGGGGCTGGCTGCGGGCTGGGCGTGCAGGCTGGGGGCGGCCAGGGCAGGGGCGGGGGCAAGCATGGTCGCGCGCGGGCACTGGCAGCAGTAACACGCAGGCACTGCACGTTGGGGCGGCGCGCAGTCTAGGGCAGGCTCACACACTGTTTCGACGCGTGAGTGCTGGGCCGCGCACAGATGCGGGTGCAAGCAGGCGGGCTCCTTCTTCGGCGCGTGTGGGCTGCAGGCTCGACGGAGATTGGGCGCCTGGAGATGTGGATCCGCAGCCCCGGTCCAGAGCAGCATGTGGTTGCGGGGGCTAAGGTGGCGGCGTTGGCTCCCACGCGCGTGACATGCGTCTGACTCCTCGCGACTGGCAAAGGCGGCGGTGGGGACTTGGCCGCCCGGATCCGAGGGGGAAAGGCCCGATCCTTGTCTTGCTCAGCTCCGGTAGCGACGGCTTCGCTCCGATTCCCCGCGGCGTATGGATGAGGACGGTGATGAGGAGGCTAAGTGAAGAATAGGAAGAGATTAAGGGAATTTTAGGGTTTTTAATTAAGGAAACCCAAATCTTAATCAAATTTCCTTTAACATTTGCAAAAATTATGATTATGTCCCCATTCCTAGTGTTTGCATTTTTGATCTCCTAATTTTGAAATTTCCACATTAATTTTTTGTATGGTTTATTATTTAATGCAATAATCGCATCGGTAGGACTCTGTGGTGCAAATTGCACATGTAGACATCCCCAGACAGTGCGAACATCGCGGAAGGGACCCTTGGACTGTTTGTCCTTATTCGAACGACGGTGATGTCGTTCTAGCCTTTTTTTCGATCAAGGGATCGATCGGGTGCGACGGTTTGAGAATCAGGGAAATGTTTCGATTAATTAGAACAACAGGGATTTTGGCGAAGTGGTTGGGACCACTAATTCGCCAATGATTGTTATTTGACTTTGGTGACCAATAGTGGTCAATCGGCGGATTACCGAAAATTTCGACGGATCCCGAGACTTTAGTGTTTTGTCTTTTTGTGCATTGTGAGTCAGTGGGGTGGTTGTGAATGAGTCAGTCACTAACAGGTGTTTTTGATTCAGGCCCGAGCAGTCAGAAGCTTGTAAGTGAGCCTAGCAGCAGATTTCAGGACCGCCTACATTAAGGTGGGTATTCCGATCGGGCATTGGCATAGTGTAACCTGATTGGGTACTATAGTCGATCGGACCCTTTGGTTATCTTGCTAGCCTTCTTCAGTTTTCTGCTCTATGATCTATCTTGCTTATTGTGAAATACCATGATGTTCAGTGTAGTTGACACTCTTAGCATTCTTATGATTCATACCTGTTTTGCATATATATGCCAGATTAGTGTTAGTAGGCACTCCTATTCGTTCTTGCTATATATCCTCTACTGCTATATTTGGTCACCTGTCTTATGTCCAATTTTTTATGCATATTAGAGTAGGAGGATATCTGTGACACCCCCAGAATTTGTGTGGTGACCCAGATCTCCGCAGGGCTTCTACAGTGCGATTAGCAGCTTCTGGAGGCCTATGTGGCATGTCGGCGGTGTTTCTGCACCAATTTGGACTCAAGTGATGGACTTCGGGTGTATACTGGATCACGTGAGTGATCGGAGGACCCCGTCGGATGTTTTGATGTGGTTTCGGGCGAAATGGTTATTAAAATTGGACTCAGCGCGAAATTTGAGTAAAGAACACTTCTCCGGGAATTTTCGGCAAATTTTAGAAGAGGAATTTGGCAAATTGGACTTCGGATTTGGACTCAGCGCGCGAAAACGGTCAAGATGGACTATTTACTTGTATTTTTCGGAGTCCGGATGCGAAAACACGCATTTCGAGGATTTTGGTACTGTTCCGGCCGCCGGAGGGGCGCCGGCGGCGGCGGCGGGCGGCGGAGCGCGGCGGTTGGCGGCGGCGGAGGCGCGCGGTCCACCGCGGGGGTCGTGCACCGGGCGGAGGACGCGTGGCGCCTTCTGGTTGGCCGGCTCAGCGGGCGCGGTCCACGGAAGAGGCGCGGGTGCACGGTGGACCGGGTGCGGACACGTGGCCGAGCGTGGTTGGCGGGTCCTGGTGCGCGCGGTCCACGCGGCAGCGGCGGCTGCCTCGGGATGCGTGTCCGACACGGAGCCGCGGGCGGTGCGGCCGCGCACGTGGGCGCGGCGTGGGCGCTGCCGGGCGACGTGGGGGGCGCCACGTGGCGCCCCGTGGTTGGTCGGGCGCAGCCGCGCACGTCCGCGTGTCGGGACACGTGGCGTCGCGCGGTTCGCGGGCGCGCGTGCGCCGGGCGCGGGGAGCAGTGCGGGGCCACGTGGCGCTCCGTCGTTGATTCGGGCGCGCACAGTGTCGGGCCGGGCCCAACACTGTAGCCGCCCGAAACCTGCGGGCGCCCGGAACTTGGGCCAAAAGTCCAAAGTGTTGGACTTTCGGGCTGAGCCTATAAATAGGCGGTTGGCTGGGGCTTTTTGCCCCCTTTCCCGAGCTCCCTTCCCCTTGCACCCTTTAGCAAAGTTGGAGATCTTCATCTTGCGCATCTTCTGGCAGAGGCCCGGATTTTTTGGAAGCCGCGGCGTCGACGACTTCGGCATCGGAGCGCAGTGTGGCGATTTTTCATCGGAGGCCCGTTATCGTCGCAGTTTGATCTGAGAGGTCTACAGAGCTACTCCGTCAGTATTTTTGGACGATTTCTGCGGCGTTAGAATCACGAGAGGTACGTCTTCGACTTTCGTGTTGATCATCTTGCTGGATTCAGAGTTTATGACACGGTTTTCGAGGCATTTCTAAGCCGCTGTTTTCTGGTGGAGTTTTTGGACAGCGGCCCCTTGCCGGAATTTTATCTCCGCACCCGAGTGTCGGATCGAGACGAGCCTATACACTTTTTGGATCTACTCGTTGCAAGGATTATCATTGTATTTTTCCGGGATTTTTCTGAGGCTTGCCCGAAGGTATACTATTCCCCTTTTTTTCTGTGTTTGAGTTTACAGTTGTGTGGTTGTGAGTGTTTGCGCACCTGTACTGTGGAATTTGTAACTCGGCCTACGGGGCTCGGATTTGGGCGTGCAGGTACTCGTTTCGAAGGTCTCGACGAGACGCTCGCTGTGATATTTTTATTGGAATTTTTGGAGTTCGTTTTACAGGTGAAAATTTCGTATTAAGGGGACTGTTCCCAGCAGATTTGTGATGCTTGGATTTGATGGAATTAAGCGTAACTTTGGGTTGTGTTTTTGTACCCAGGAGGTATTGATCACTGTTCCTGTATCGTTGGATTGGTGGGTATGTAGAGATATCTGTTTCTGGACTGTCTCAGCTGTGCGACTCCGGACAGTTAGCATTTTCAGGTGGGTGGCCTTGTCTCCAAGATTGATGGACTGTGCTTTAAATCTGCTATAGTAGGACTATGCATGATAGTGAAATGCTTGTGCAGCATGTTAGAATGTAGGAATTGCTATTCCTTGTATTATCTGATGGTATTGTCATCTCCTTGCTTTCTACCATCTGTAAATTATAGTTATTGGAATTTGACCTAGCACCCCGTCATATGTTGCATGTGAAACCAGACTAGTAGAAAACCCTCACTTGGGCTAGGGTTATTTCTGCTTTAGACATCCACACTTCTACTTTCCTGGACATAGTGTTCTTCCTCGCCCGGGTAGTGGGCCGAGTGGTCAGGAGTTATCTTTTAGTGTGGGTTGCATGTTACACTCGTGCTTGGGAGCAGAGTGGAGTCTGGTAGATGTAGTTGGTTGTTCATTTGTAGCGGGAGCTGTTTGGGTAGACGGCGGTCCCGAGATGTTTTATTTTTCTTGTTTTATCTGTCGCCGCTGTGTTAGTGGCAGCGGTAGATCAGTGTTAGCAGGACCTTAAACCCAGAACCTTTTTGGACACACATATGATTTTTGTCAACCAAATATTTTCTTCCAAGCATCGTAGGGTCGCCTGAGTCTGTTCCTGTTTGATTGGACGAAGGCATTAGCTCTTCGAGGCTTAGATGTAAAACTTGGTTTCAACTGTTTTCCTAAAAAGAACTAAAAATCATTAAATATGGATTTCTTACAGATCAGATGGCTTCAGTAAGAAATGTCACAGTTTTTCCTATAAATTAACCACCGAGATGATTCGAGTGGTCTGGGTTCTAAGGTCTGCCTTTTCTTGGGACGAGAACAACGTGGGGCTATGCCTAGAGCCTGTTCTTGTTTGATTTGGGTTGTAGGTTCTAGTCTTTCGGTGTTCCCGGACCCTTCATTGGGTTGGTGGTTGAGATGTTCGGCCTGTTTGGCCTGTTGAGTCAGCTGTTCGCAGTGGATGCGATGTCGGCCTGTTGAGGCAGTTGTTCGCAGTAGATGCGACGTTTGGCCTGTGTGGCCTGTTGAGACAGTTTCTCGCAGTGGATGCGACTTGGTGCCATGAGTTGGCAGAGTGTGATCTAGAGGTTGTTTCTCTGATTTAGTGGTGGAGGTGGTTCTCCCACTTAGCCTTGAGGATCTTGGGGTTCTGGCAGATCGAGTCGTGGAGGTTTCCCGACTCAGCCATGGTCGTGCATTTATCAGATTGAGTCGTTGAGGGTTCTCCGACATAGCTGTGAGAGTGTGTTGGGCTATTCCTGTTCGAGTCGAGGTTCTTTTTCCGACTGAGTTGTGCTTTGAGCTTGGAGTTACCGATCTGTTTGATCGTGGATCATAGCCTGCATGAGCCACATTTGAGCTTGACAGAGATACTTTACAGAGATACTTGAGATGGGTTACTTTTTACTCGAGCGGGTCGCTCCCCTCGAGTGCCACTCCGGAGTAGGCGAGACCGGGTTGTTATACCGGCGTGAGATTGAGCTTTTCTATCGCGACTTGTCGTTGCATTTGTCCCTCTGGCTGTGCTGGTGTTGGCAGTCATGGACGCCCTACGTAAGTCCGCTCCTCAGGGACGTAACGGCAGTAGATCCTACGTAAGTCCGCTCCTCCGGGACGTAACGGCAGTAGATCCTACGTAAGTCCGCTCCTCAGGGACGTAACGGCAGTAGGTTGGCGCAGGCTTGACTGGACCCGAGGAGGCAGTCAGTTCAGATTGAGTGATCAGAGATGAGAGTTAGTTGTGGCATCATGTTCTTTCTGTCCCACTCCTTGAGCATCTAGATAGAGGCATAGTAGCTGTAGAGTTTACTTTTCCCAGCTTTCCTTACAGCACTGCTTTTGTTACTTTATGCCTCTAGTGGACTTAGTGGGCAGACCGTCGGGCTTGTTGGCGGCACCCACTGAGAACTACTTGGGACGTAGTTCTCACACCCGTCGTGGTGTCTTTTCCCACAGGAACTTCTACTCCAGTTCCTGTTGTTCCTGTTGCTGATCCTTCTGACCGAGGCGAGGGAGTCGCGAGCTAGTTCCCTACCCGTCGTTGGAGTGTAGCGGTACCCCTTCAGAGGAGAGCTTCAGTAGATTAGTTATTTTATTTTCCTCCTTTGAGAGACTGTTGTAGTGAGGATTGTTATGTATTGAGAGCCTGTACACTGATGTATTTATTGGAGATACCTCCCGGTTGAGTTCTGAGTTTGTATATGAGGATTCTGCATGATTATCATTTTTAGGAGACGGACATTGTTGTGTTATTTCCAGTTGTGCAGTGATTGATTTAGTTATACAGCAGATTTTTATTTATAGCTCTGATATCTGTTTAGCTGTAGTACTTTTCTTGCAGGTAGGACGCTTCACCTATGCGGGTTTGGCATAGGTGGCGGATCTGTTGGCGAGCCGGGTCGCAGTTTCGACCCCGGGGCGTGACAGATTAGAGTGGTATCAGAGCCTAGGTTGTAGGTCATTGAGGACTTAGAAACCCTAGGCTTGTGGTTGGACATTAGGATGACCACGTGAGAGTCGTGACTTTTAGCGAGAGTCCTGATCGAGTTTTGTACCTCTCCCAAGAGACGGGATGAGTGATTGGCATGTTTATGCTCCTAAGCGATTATGTTGGCTGCAGACAACATAATGCTGTGGAATTGATAACATGTCTTAGACTTTCGCTGGATTGGGTCGTTTGGTTGTTGTGTCCTGATGTTTGTTATTGTGCAGTGGTCTACGATGCCCCTGAGACGTCGTGTAGCGAAGAGGGCACATCCCGCATCTGATGAGTAACCCGAGCAGCGGGAGACAGAGCTATCAGAGCAGAGCGAGACCCAGGAGTTATGGATCCAGATGGCACAGATGTCGGAGGCTGTCTGATGCCAGGAAGAAGCCATGGAACGTTTGATGCGCTTGTTGGAGCAGAGAGCATAGCCAGTGGCAGTACCGCTTGAGTGTCCTCCAGTACTCTCTTCCTATGCAGTGGTATCTTCAGTTGTACCAGTGGCGCCGATGGAGCGAGCAGCCCCCTCCGTGCCGACGAGCAGTGCCGAGGCACCGAGGCAGGGTGGATAGTGGATAGTAGCTGAGCTTTGGGACATCATTGATCGATGGAGCCAGTCCCGGCAGTCTGAACCATCCCGATTCATAGGTTTGAGTTGGGGCCTTTGTAGGCAGAATTGGGGTTGGTGGTGATGGAGAGACTCTCGGAGAGCCTCCCTGTGCTAGGGAGTTTATGCAATTGTTGAACTGCACGCTCCAGGTTTCGAGGGTTGAGGCGCATAGGATATGTTTGACGGGGAATGGTTTGCGCTAGGATACATTTCAGTGTAGTTGGTCCCTCCGTTTTGGATTATTGACGCTTCGATGGATAGGCTTTGTGTATGGAGCATGGCGCTGCAGTTCCTTGGGATAGGGATCTGCCGCCAGAGGCGAGTTCTGGATATTGGCGCTTGGCGCCGGGTGATGGAGGACAGATCGGCCGGCAGAGATATTTCTGATTTTATTTTTCCTGGATAACGGGTTCCCGTGATGCCAGAGATCGGGTGGACCCCGATGGCAGCATCAACCTCTATATCGGAGTGGCGCAGCGGTAGCATGGATTTGTTAGACTGCGGAAGGTGAGGACTTTGACCTTCTGCGAGGCAGACGAGAGGAGATTTGGTTGTTGAGGTCGTTAGAGCACACTGGTTATAGCGACAGTGTGAGAGGTGCTTACGGCGGCACCGGGACCCAAAGATATCCCTGTTGCCACGAGATTCCGGGTGTGATTTCACCTGAGCTGTTGATAATGCCGCCGGTTAGGGAGATAGAGATTGGGTTGGCGTGGTTCGGGGAAACCGCGCCACCCTCGACAGCACCTCATTGGATATTGCCAGTAGAGCTGTGAGAGCTGATGGCGCAGTTGCAGGATCTGATGGATCGAGGGGTCTGTTTGACCTAGTGCCACGCCGTTGATATACGGTGGTGATGCCACATCGTTGATACACGACTGTGAGGGCCCTTTTATGGTTCGTGTGTAGACAGGTCCGAGTATTATTCTGGACCTTTTGTTGGAGTCATACTCCGGCAGTTGTATGATTGATGCAGGTACAGATTTTGGAATCATACGGCTGAGTATTTCGCCAAGATGGTGTTCAGGACACGGTAGGGGCATTATGTTTTAGTAAGGCCAATTGGATTGATTAGCGCCCTGCCACTCTTTTGGTTTGAGGAATTGTGCTCCAGCTGTACTTGATTGCTTTGGTAACTAGATCCTCCAGGGATATTATGATCTACTCCCAGAGCAGCTTGGAGCATGAGGAGCACTGGTGGATGTGTTACCATGCTGTGTGGATGAAGCTGTATGCCAGGCTATTGAGATACAAGTTTTAGCTTTAGAAGCTTACCTTCATGGGTCACATTGTGTTAGCCGTAGGAGCGGCGGTGGAATTCCGGCCAATGTGGATGCTATTTGAGATTGGCTGAGATCAACATTTATTGTTGAGGTGAGGAGTTTTTTTTTTGGATTTGGCAGTGTTATGTACCTACCCTTGTTTTTGTGGCACCTTTTGGGTTGAGCTAGTTTCGAGGACGAAACTTTCTTTTAGTGGGGGAGGATGTGGTGACCCAGATCTCCGCAGGGCTTCTACAGTGCGATTAGCAGCTTCTGGAGGCCTATGTGGCATGTCGGCGGTGTTTCTGCACCAATTTGGACTCAAGTGATGGACTTCGGGTGTATACTGGATCACGTGAGTGATCGGAGGACCCCGTCGGATGTTTTGATGTGGTTTCGGGCGAAATGGTTATTAAAATTGGACTCAGCGCGAAATTTGAGTAAAGAACACTTCTCCGGGAATTTTCGGCAAATTTTAGAAGAGGAATTTGGCAAATTGGACTTCGGATTTGGACTCAGCGCGCGAAAACGGTCAAGATGGACTATTTACTTGTATTTTTCGGAGTCCGGATGCGAAAACACGCATTTCGAGGATTTTGGTACTGTTCCGGCCGCCGGAGGGGCGCCGGCGGCGGCGGCGGGCGGCGGAGCGCGGCGGTTGGCGGCGGCGGAGGCGCGCGGTCCACCGCGGGGGTCGTGCACCGGGCGGAGGACGCGTGGTGCCTTCTGGTTGGCCGGCTCAGCGGGCGCGGTCCACGGAAGAGGCGCGGGTGCACGGTGGACCGGGTGCGGACACGTGGCCGAGCGTGGTTGGCGGGTCCTGGTGCGCGCGGTCCACGCGGCAGCGGCGGCTGCCTCGGGATGCGTGCCCGACACGGAGCCGCGGGCGGTGCGGCCGCGCACGTGGGCGCGGCGTGGGCGCTGCCGGGCGACGTGGGGGGCGCCACGTGGCGCCCCGTGGTTGGTCGGGCGCAGCCGCGCACGTCCGCGTGTCGGGACACGTGGCGTCGCGCGGTTCGCGGGCGCGCGTGCGCCGGGCGCGGGGAGCAGTGCGGGGCCACGTGGCGCTCCCTCGTTGATTCGGGCGCGCACAGTGTCGGGCCGGGCCCAACACTGTAGCCGCCCGAAACCTGCGGGCGCCCGGAACTTGGGCCAAAAGTCCAAAGTGTTGGACTTTCGGGCTGAGCCTATAAATAGGCGGTTGGCTGGGGCTTTTTGCCCCCTTTCCCGAGCTCCCTTCCCCTTGCACCCTTTAGCAAAGTTGGAGATCTTCATCTTGCGCATCTTCTGGCAGAGGCCCGGATTTTTTGGAAGCCGCGGCGTCGACGACTTCGGCATCGGAGCGCAGTGTGGCGATTTTTCATCGGAGGCCCGTTATCGTCGCAGTTTGATCTGAGAGGTCTACAGAGCTACTCCGTCAGTATTTTTGGACGATTTCTGCGGCGTTGGAATCACGAGAGGTACGTCTTCGACTTTCGTGTTGATCATCTTGCTGGATTCAGAGTTTATGACACGGTTTTCGAGGCATTTCTAAGCCGCTGTTTTCTGGTGGAGTTTTTGGACAGCGGCCCCTTGCCGGAATTTTATCTCCGCACCCGAGTGTCGGATCGAGACGAGCCTCTACACTTTTTGGATCTACTCGTTGCAAGGATTATCATTGTATTTTTCCGGGATTTTTCTGAGGCTTGCCCGAAGGTATACTATTCCCCTTTTTTTCTGTGTTTGAGTTTACAGTTGTGTGGTTGTGAGTGTTTGCGCACCTGTACTGTGGAATTTGTAACTCGGCCTACGGGGCTCGGATTTGGGCGTGCAGGTACCCGTTTCGAAGGTCTCGACGAGACGCTCGCTGTGATATTTTTATTGGAATTTTTGGAGTTCGTTTTACAGGTGAAAATTTCGTATTAAGGGGACTGTTCCCAGCAGATTTGTGATGCTTGGATTTGATGGAATTAAGTGTAACTTTGGGTTGTGTTTTTGTACCCAGGAGGTATTGATCACTGTTCCTGTATCGTTGGATTGGTGGGTATGTAGAGATATCTGTTTCTGGACTGTCTCAGCTGTGCGACTCCGGACAGTTAGCATTTTCAGGTGGGTGGCCTTGTCTCCAAGATTGATGGACTGTGCTTTAAATCTGCTATAGTAGGACTATGCATGATAGTGAAATGCTTGTGCAGCATGTTAGAATGTAGGAATTGCTATTCCTTGTATTATCTGATGGTATTGTCATCTCCTTGCTTTCTACCATCTGTAAATTATAGTTATTGGAATTTGACCTAGCACCCCGTCATATGTTGCATGTGAAACCAGACTAGTAGAAAACCCTCACTTGGGCTAGGGTTATTTCTGCTTTAGACATCCACACTTCTACTTTCCTGGACATAGTGTTCTTCCTCGCCCGGGTAGTGGGCCGAGTGGTCAGGAGTTATCTTTTAGTGTGGGTTGCATGTTACACTCGTGCTTGGGAGCAGAGTGGAGTCTGGTAGATGTAGTTGGTTGTTCATTTGTAGCGGGAGCTGTTTGGGTAGACGGCGGTCCCGAGATGTTTTATTTTTCTTGTTTTATCTGTCGCCGCTGTGTTAGTGGCAGCGGTAGATCAGTGTTAGCAGGACCTTAAACCCAGAACCTTTTTGGACACACATATGATTTTTGTCAACCAAATATTTTCTTCCAAGCATCGTAGGGTCGCCTGAGTCTGTTCCTGTTTGATTGGACGAAGGCATTAGCTCTTCGAGGCTTAGATGTAAAACTTGGTTTCAACTGTTTTCCTAAAAAGAACTAAAAATCATTAAATATGGATTTCTTACAGATCAGATGGCTTCAGTAAGAAATGTCACAGTTTTTCCTATAAATTAACCACCGAGATGATTCGAGTGGTCTGGGTTCTAAGGTCTGCCTTTTCTTGGGACGAGAACAACGTGGGGCTATGCCTAGAGCCTGTTCTTGTTTAATTTGGGTTGTAGGTTCTAGTCTTTCGGTGTTCCCGGACCCTTCATTGGGTTGGTGGTTGAGATGTTCGGCCTGTTTGGCCTGTTGAGTCAGCTGTTCGCAGTGGATGCGATGTCGGCCTGTTGAGGCAGTTGTTCGCAGTAGATGCGACGTTTGGCCTGTGTGGCCTGTTGAGACAGTTTCTCGCAGTGGATGCGACTTGGTGCCATGAGTTGGCAGAGTGTGATCTAGAGGTTGTTTCTCTGATTTAGTGGTGGAGGTGGTTCTCCCACTTAGCCTTGAGGATCTTGGGGTTCTGGCAGATCGAGTCGTGGAGGTTTCCCGACTCAGCCATGGTCGTGCATTTATCAGATTGAGTCGTTGAGGGTTCTCCGACATAGCTGTGAGAGTGTGTTGGGCTATTCCTGTTCGAGTCGAGGTTCTTTTTCCGACTGAGTTGTGCTTTGAGCTTGGAGTTACCGATCTGTTTGATCGTGGATCATAGCCTGCATGAGCCACATTTGAGCTTGACAGAGATACTTTACAGAGATACTTGAGATGGGTTACTTTTTACTCGAGCGGGTCGCTCCCCTCGAGTGCCACTCCGGAGTAGGCGAGACCGGGTTGTTATACCGGCGTGAGATTGAGCTTTTCTATCGCGACTTGTCGTTGCATTTGTCCCTCTGGCTGTGCTGGTGTTGGCAGTCATGGACGCCCTACGTAAGTCCGCTCCTCAGGGACGTAACGGCAGTAGATCCTACGTAAGTCCGCTCCTCCGGGACGTAACGGCAGTAGATCCTACGTAAGTCCGCTCCTCAGGGACGTAACGGCAGTAGGTTGGCGCAGGCTTGACTGGACCCGAGGAGGCAGTCAGTTCAGATTGAGTGATCAGAGATGAGAGTTAGTTGTGGCATCATGTTCTTTCTGTCCCACTCCTTGAGCATCTAGATAGAGGCATAGTAGCTGTAGAGTTTACTTTTCCCAGCTTTCCTTACAGCACTGCTTTTGTTACTTTATGCCTCTAGTGGACTTAGTGGGCAGACCGTCGGGCTTGTTGGCGGCACCCACTGAGAACTACTTGGGACGTAGTTCTCACACCCGTCGTGGTGTCTTTTCCCACAGGAACTTCTACTCCAGTTCCTGTTGTTCCTGTTGCTGATCCTTCTGACCGAGGCGAGGGAGTCGCGAGCTAGTTCCCTACCCGTCGTTGGAGTGTAGCGGTACCCCTTCAGAGGAGAGCTTCAGTAGATTAGTTATTTTATTTTCCTCCTTTGAGAGACTGTTGTAGTGAGGATTGTTATGTATTGAGAGCCTGTACACTGATGTATTTATTGGAGATACCTCCTGGTTGAGTTCTGAGTTTGTATATGAGGATTCTGCATGATTATCATTTTTGGGAGACGGACATTGTTGTGTTATTTCCAGTTGTGCAGTGATTGATTTAGTTATACAGCAGATTTTTATTTATAGCTCTGATATCTGTTTAGCTGTAGTACTTTTCTTGCAGGTAGGACGCTTCACCTATGCGGGTTTGGCATAGGTGGCGGATCTGTTGGCGAGCCGGGTCGCAGTTTCGACCCCGGGGCGTGACAATTTGGATTAGTTCTATATATAAATGATATAATAGGACTAAATCTCTAACCCGGCTATAGCATTTTGGATGGTAGCAAGATCCAAGAGGAACATAAGAGTTAAGCGTGCTAGAGCTAGAGTAGTTCTAGGATGGGTGACCCCCTGGGAAGTGGGGCGTCACAGTTGGTATCAGAGCCATTCACCAGCCGGAAATGTGAGATGAGTCTCGACTGAGCTAGGGTTATATAGCGGGTAGAGCGAGGCTCCCCGGCTAATGACCGTTGTGGGTGGAGTGCAGCTCCCCACAAGGTCGACTAAGGCTAGCGAGACGAGTCTCACATCGCCTGGTGCTTGTGAGTGTGCTTGAGCCTGACGTGGACGTCAGGGCTTAAAGGGGGGAAGAATGTGACACCCCCAGAATTTGGATTAGTCCTATATATAAATGATATAATAGGACTAAATCTCTAACCCGGCTATAGCATTTTTGGATGGTAGCAAGATCCAAGAGGAACATGAGAGTTAAGCGTGCTAGAGCTAGAGTAGTTCTAGGATGGGTGACCCCCTGGGAAGTGGGGCGTCACAATATCGTTGTCATTTTGACATTGCTGGGCACCGAGAATATAGATGATCTAGTTTGGTAGTTTACGATTTTCTAGATCTTGACTCATTTCTGTTTTATGAGTTGGTCATGACTTACTAGTCGCTCAGTGATATATTTCCTACTGCTACATTTGTATCTTGTCATTATCCCTGAATTACCATGCATGATAGAGTCGAAGGACATTATTATTACTAAAGTATTCGTTGACACTGTGATTTGTCTCTGCTTTACATCTATATGCCATGATTCCCACAGTATAGTTGACACTTCCAGTCATTGTGTGATTGATATCTCCTACTGCTACATTTTCGTCATTACTATTAGTTCTGATTTATTATTGCATGATAGAGTATGAGGATATATCATTATCATGGCATTTACTGGCACTATATTTGACTCTGGATCCCATTTGGGAGTTCTCGACTATTAATTCGCCGTGTTTTCGGTCTTCTAACCGCGAGCTTGAGCATATGCATTGAGATCGCCATACACCAGCTATACATTTTCACGTTCACCAGCGGACTGGCCCCCGTTTTGGTGTTATTTACCAGTAGAGTGGTCTATTTGACCTGTGAGCCCGTTTACATGGCTGCACCTGTGGGATCGGGCGATATTGAACCCATTTTTGTTATTAGTCAGCAGGTGTGGGGACATGTCAGACTTGATTCGGCATTAGCCTGAGGTCCTCGTGACCAACAATGGCACATGATTGGGTACTTTTGCTTATCAGTTATGTTGATGCATGTTTACTTTTACTGCTCCCATACTTGTTTTACAGTTATTGATCTATACTTGATTCACAGTTATCGCTCTATATATGCCTTACAGTTATTACTTCCTTACTAGCATTTTCAACTGATTATTACCGCTTTTTGATTATTGTATACCAGTAGGTACGACTTGCTCGTCTCCGGCTCCTTGTACCCACTGGGATACATTTAGTTGTATCTCACACTCTCTGGTAATACCATTTTTAGGTCCGTCGGGTGGTGGGATGTCGGGATGATGATGTGAGGATTCCGTAATAGAGATGTCCCTTGATGCTAGCTAGATAGGTGGCCAGTACCATTTATTATCAGCGTTCTTTTACTATGATCAATATTTAGTTGCTCTCGATTATTGTTAGTTGTGGATTCTATCGTGATGTTTATGTTATCAGATTACTATGTAAATTGTTTAAAATGTTAAGTGGTCAACTCTGATTGCAATTGAATATTCATTGTATCTACCTAACCGTGTGTGTATATGGGAGACTCTGTCTGAATGGACAGAGAATTTTCTATACACGTGGCGATCTGTTCACGTCCTAGGATTCCAATTTTGAAACTCTAATTTTAATATATATATATATATATATATATATATATATATATATATATATATATATATATATATATATATATATATATATATATATATATATATATATATATATATATATATATATATATATATATATATATATACATATACCGCTTTTCCAAAATCCGGGGCATGGCAAATTACTCTCACAAACCCGACCCACTGACTCACACTGTATATAATAACTAAACTACGGACTTAAGGTTAAGTTCCAAAATCCGCCGAATTTTTTGGTAATTCGTCGATTGACCGATAATGGTCCGAATAGTGCCTATAACTTACCAAATTAAATGAAACTTTACCCACTGCCCCGAAACACTCCGTTAAAGACGTCCGGAAGCAACAACTAACATCTTGCCATTAATAGCCCTAACTATACAATAATGTGGTGTCTCAAAAATCCCAGTACGACTTGAATGGGTGGTCGGCTGTGAGAAAACACCTATTTTTGGTGTATTGAGCCCGTGGTGCATCAAACGGACGTTAAAAACGGACTCAGCATGCGAAAACGTTAAAAATCAGCTATTTACGGGCAAAATGGGCCTAACGGGCTGATTTTTTGGGTGGGCCGGTCCACTGCCCACTTGGCGTGCACCGGGAGCACCGGGCGCTGCGGGGCGGTCAATCGGTGCGATCAGGGGCGTGACTCGCGCCGGGCGCGCCGCAGCGTGGACCGCGCTAGGCCACGTGGCGCCTGACCATTGGCGGGCGCATTGACCCGGCGACCCGGCGCGAACCGCGCCCCGTGCACCGCCACGTGGACCCCGCCGCGTGGACCGCGCGTGAGGGGGGGCACGTAGGGCGATCTGGCGGATCTGGGCGCTGTGCGCTGGCGGCCTGGATGGCTGCCACGTCACTTTCGGGCATGCACAGTGACTTTCGGGCGCTCGAAAGTTGCGCCCGAATCCTGTGAACCCCCTTTTCTTTGGTTTTGGCTATAAATAGCCCACTCCTGCCTCTATTTGAAGACTTTTTTCGAGCCATCTTGAGCCCTTCTTCGACAGGGAGCTTCGTCTTCGAGTCTTCTTCGATTTTTAGGTCACGGAGATTTTTTGAAAGTGGTTTCCTCTGCTTCCTCCTTGACATCGCGAGCTTCAACGTGTCTTTATTTTTTATCTTCTCCGTCAACGCTTCTTCCATGAGCTCCCCTGGGCTGACGGGAGGGACTTTTTGGCCGATTTTTGTGGCAACGGTTCCGTGAGAGGTAGACCTTCGATCTTTGTATTTATTGTTCCTCTCGATTTGGGGTTTTTCTTGGGATTTACGGGGCATTTCTGAACCCCTTTCTTGTTGCTAGTTTTTCTAGACAGTGGAGCTTGTTTGATTTTTATCTTCACGCTCGGTTATCGGATTTCATCCCATGAGGACTCGTTTGACATCTACGCTTCGCGAGGATCGCAGTCATATTTTCATTGGAATTTTTGGAGGTCTTCTCGAAGGTGATAATTGGACTTTTCTCGGAATGTTTGCGCGCAGAGTTGAGATTTTGGGAGTTTGTGCTTACCGCGGTGTTTTGTATGTATCGCAGCGACCGAGTGGAGTTTTTGGGTGCTTTTGGACTCGTTGGATTCGTGGGAACTTGAGGATTACCCAATTTTTGTCTGGACATTGGATCGACGCACTTTTCTGGTGGGTTGCTTCGTCTCCAAAACCGATGGACGGTTCATTAATTCTATCTTTTAGTAAGCATACATGATTGTGAGATGTGTTAGGGAGCATGTTAGAGTGAGAGTCGATGTTGTCTCGCGTTATTATTGTGATCATGTTGTTTAATGCTTCCTATTTGTGTTGAATTAAATGATATTATTGAACTTGACCTAGCACCCTGTCATATGATGCATGTCAACCAGATTAGTAGAAAACTCCAACTTGGGCTAGTTTATTTATGCTGTAGAGACTCCCACATTTATTCCTTTACCTGGACATAGAGTGTCCCTTGCCCGGGTAGTGGGCCGAGTGGTCGTGTTGTTGTGGGATGCGTGTTACACTCGTGCTTGGGGGCCGAGTAGTGTCTGGTAGCTGTGTTTAGATCAATACTAGTCTTGGGAGCCGTCTGAGTTGACGGTGGGTCCCGGCTGTCGAGGATTTCCAGCCAGTGAGTGAGAGATGTGATGTTAGTTACTGTCGATCTTGTTGATCGTGGATTTGGATTATAGCCTGCATGAGCCACATTGAGCTCGACAGAGATACGCGGATACTTTTCTCGGTGGGGTCGCGCCCCTCGAGTTCCACTCCGGAGCAGAGCCTGTTACTTTACTATTGCCACTCCAGAGCAGAGCCTGTTACTTGCTATCGCGACTTGTCGACACGGTCCCTCTGACTGGGCCTTTTGGCAGTCACGGACGCCTGCGTAAGTCCAGTCCTCCGTGGATGTCATGGCAGTAGGTAGGCGCAGGTTTGACTGGACCCTATGTGGCAGTCAGTATAGATTGGGTGACTGCTTTATCGATATATAGTAGATGCATCATGTTTCATCTGTATCAACCCCTTGAGTATCTAGATAGAGGTATAGTAGCTGTAGAGTTATTTCTTCCAGCCTTTCTTTATAGTACTGCATTGGTTACCTTATGCCTCTAGTAGACTTAGTGGGCAGACCGTCGGGCTTGGTGGCGGTACCCACTGAGAACTACGTGTTGGTGTAGTTCTCACACCCGCTGTGGTGACTTTTTCTAGGGACCCCTTCTCCAGTTCCTGCCGCTCCAGTTGCTGATCTTTCTGACCGAGGTAAGGGAGTCACGAGCTAGATCCCTTCCCATCTCCAGCGAGAGAGTAGATGTACCCCCTATTGCTGATACTTTAGTACTGTCAGTGGTTTGGAGATTCTTGTACTTTATTTTGAGAGTTTTATTTTGGAGAGACTTATGTATTGTGAGGACCTGGCATGTACTATTTGGAGTTGTATTTATCATTTCTGCAGTTTACTTTTTCGCTCTGATATCTGTATAGTGGTTAGTATTATCTTTTGCAGGTTAGTCGCTTCGTCTATACGGGATTTCTCGTGTGGGCGGTGGATCTGTTGGCGGGCCCGGGTCGCAGTTTCGACCTCGGGGCGTGACACATAAATACCGTAAACGCGCCCAGAATCGCCGATTTCGACTCCATGAGTCACCAACGTGAATCGGGCGTCATTGGATCAACCAAAACAATGTCGAAACTAACCAAGGGCATTTGGCAATCAACGATGATATACTAATTTGCTCGAATCGCGAATATCACGCCGAAATGATGCTAAACCGACGATTTCGTCGATTTACGACTCGTAAATCAGTTTTAACTTAACGAAGGCCACCGGACCTCGAACGAGTAGTTCAGAGGTCACGTTCATGCTGCCCGAGATAGCCCACGTGGCTATAATTGCAACTAGCCCCCTACACTTTCATAAAATTGTATAAAAATATACTAATTACGGAGTTTTGACTTGTTACTTTAATTCGAAAACTTTTAGATTGATCCGAGAGTACTTGGAGACAGGCCTCGATACGCTGAGTCCCGTGCTCGCTGTCCGAGGGTTACCCAGAGTCTGAGAAAGGCCTAGGAGCAACCTACTATTGATCCAGTGGTTACCCGGAGGTACTAGGAGCACCGAACCCGGAGTCCGAGAGTTACCCGGATTCGGTGAGTGATAGCGCCAAAAACCATTTCCTGGAGGCGATGAAGGCACGGAGGCAGTCGTCAAGGCGCACGAGGTGTTTGAAGATGTGTAGGATCAGCCGCTGCGGGAGATCGCACCAGTTGATCTCATCGTCTGCCATTGTAGTGGCACATAGCGTTCTCTCTCTCTGTTGGATATTTTTTTCAGAGAGAAAGAAGAAAAACAAGAAGGAAAATAAGGAGCGGATGAGAAATGGAGATGGAGGAGAGAGAAAAAAAGAGCGGAAGGAGCAGACACAGAAACACTGTGGCCGTTACAAATGGTAGTTGAACCGGACTCAGAAGCAATCTCCATTGTTGATCATCAGACAATAGTTCTTTCTTATACAAGTAGCAATTTTCTTTTTTTCTTTTTTTTTTTATAAAAATTGTACATAAACCCTCTGCTATTGATCATTTTTAAACAGATTCCTTTTTCACTAAATATATTTTTGAAGATTAAATAGCTCTATAATATTCTTATAGACCGGAGGATTAAGGAACTCCGACACCATCTCTATATGGAAACTAAAATTTTTTTAAAAAAATAAAATTTTTATTAGAATTTGGTTAGATTTGAATTTTCTGTTGCATTTTTCAACGGTCAATTCGGATGTCCTGCCATTGGAGACATCGTAAACAACTTCTAGAAGCATTCTAGCTTTGACAAATTTAAAAAAAAATTTAATTATTAATCATACATGTTTAGAATAAATTATATTGCCCGTCCTAAACTTTTCGCCAAAATTTATCTTGGACCTATAAACTTTCGAGTTTTCCATCAGCCTGAGAGATCCTAAATTTTATGAAGAATTTGACACTGAATTTTTGTGCATATTTGTTATTATAGAAAAAAATATTACCTAAATTCAATGCTTCCGTACATTTAATTATCATGTATTTATTGACCATTTATTCATTCCATCTCATATTTCAACTGTACTGTTTATTGTGTTGGAGTCTTTCTTTTCTGTCTAGAAATTAAATGATTAAATTAAAAGTATAAGATGAATTCGTAGGACATGAACATCCACATTATCTTGGTGCAAACAATTCTTTACTCTAGATATCAAAATGAGTTATTGTTGAAAATTTAAGTACGAAAAATTAAAGTGACCAGCGTGGGATTAATGAATATATCTCAAGTTCACACAGCATATGCACAAGTACAGTAAATAAAAAAATTTCGTAGTTGAAAATAAATGAGAATGGTTATTGAAAATAACACGAGAATTATAAAGTAATAAAAAGAATAAAAAAATATAATAACATAGAATTTATATGGTTTAGTTAATATTGTGTCGACCTAAGTCCATGCGCAATGTCAACTTAATATATTTTCGATTAATCTATCGCACAAAGTATAATTGAGTAAGATTGAATTACAAAAAAAACTCTCTCAGGAGTTCTTCACGTTTTTTTTTTTTTTTTTTCTATCAATTAGAGTGTTTATAATGGAACTCTAATCTAAAAAAATAAATAAATTATGAGAGTTTATATAAGCCTAAAATCTAAATTCTAATAAAAAGCAATCACCATCGTTCATCTGAATCTCCGATTCACTTATAATCATCGATCTTCTCTTAAAAAATTTTCTTAAAGTGTTCATGAACCATCCTCAATCTTTAAAAATAATATTATATTAAATTAGAGTCAAATCCAACATCCAATCCGTCGCGGAATTGAACGCCGGTACTAAGCTTGGAGTATTGGTACTAATTCTTTTCTAGATAATTAATACTAGTACTGATATGATATTGATAGTTAGATACTCAAAATGAGTATCGATACTCAGTACAAAAATAATTTTTCACGGTTTCAAAAATTGAGAAACTCTTAAGGTATTCTTTAGTACTGACATTCAAACTTTAAATTTCGATACTCAATATTAAGAAATTTTAAATTTTTGATCTTTTTTCTGTGATATCGATTTAAAATATGATTTTATATAATCTAACAAAAATAAATTAATATTGAAAGCTCAAAATTTAGAATTTAGAATTTAAATTTCAAATATCAAAATGAAACTTCATATATAATTCAGAAACTAGCAATGCAATTCACTAGTTAAATTTAATAGTTTTGACAAATTGAGAAAGTCGAGCACCTTATATAGCAAAAATTCAAACTAGATGCCCATTCTGATGCTTTAATTTCAGTACTATGGTTCTTCCATGAGCATTAGTTAGATAGCAATAAACAGCTGCTTGAATGTAAATCTAATTGGTCATTTTGATTATTTTCTTAAATATAAAAGTAAGTGTCATGGATACTGACAAGAATGTGAAATAACTAAAGCTTCGAACTCGGGTCTCGAGTATCAACAACTAAATCCTTTTGCCACTTGCGCCAGAAACAATTAATTAATAAAATATAATATTATTAATATAATAATATATATTTATTATATATAAAATATAAATTATGATAAAATATTGTTATATTTCTCCTAATGAAAGTTTATAAAATTTTTTATTGATAGTTCATATATTTTAAAAAAAAAGAATCTCCACTATACATAATTTATTTATATTATCCAAAAAGTTAAAAAATTTATTACCTTATATTCTTATGTATGCCTTAAAAAAATAAAATAAAAAAAAATATTTTTTTTTTTTTTTATTGTATACAGTATGGATGTGCATTAAACGTTCGTTAAAAAAGTGTTCATATCGAATACGAATCCGACACGAACACGTAAATATTCGACACGGACATACAACGCTTATAAAAATATTCGTAATACATAGATATAAAATAATACCACCTTAGAATTGATTGTAATGCAATATTAATTATCTGGAAGATCATGATACACATAGCCTCAAATAATATGTCTCAAATCAATCGTATTGTATCAAGTTAGATTAAAAAAAAAAAAAAAAAAAAAAAAGGTTTAATCCAGAATAATATAATAATTGTATATTAAAACAATGGGTAAAATTTTATTTCTCGTAATTTGATATGGAAGATGAAGATATTTGACATAAATTACTTTCTCATGCAACGAGTGGAAACTAATTGTGATCTTTATCCATCCAAGAATATGACATTATCATCAACACATTGCTCCAACTCCTACACCTGTGATTACTGTTTTTAGTTACTATTTTCCCCTGAGCAAGAAAACAAAAAATGGTCGACTTCCTAAGAGGCAAATTGCATGCCGAACACCTAGAGGGAAAAAAGAAAGGCCACACCCGTAAGGTGTTCGACCTCAGAACCGTGGTGAAACACAATGGAAAAAATGGCTTCAATCACCCAGTTTCTTGTGGAGATTCGGAGGAAGCCACCAAAGCTTCGGCCACAGATAATAGACTCCGCACTCACCCTTGACGCTGAGCCGGTGCGTGATGCCGTTCTTTAACTGGCACTCCCATATGGTCGCGTTGTAGCTAGTGTGCCAAGATTTCAAACCACACCAAGTGATTTTCGTGAAGTAGACGCTATCGCCTTGGAATCCAGGGAAATGCGCCGACGCAACCGACATCGAGTTGCATTGCTCCAAGAACAAGATCCGGCCGCCGAGATCAACGCGTTCGGACACCACCGTTACCTTGTCCGGCAGGCTGCTCAAGTCGAGCCTACAAATCTTAACTTTGCCTTCTCCTGGTCCTGGGGTAGTAGTCCTCACCGTAACGAGCCACACATTCCCTGCCCATTCAACCAAGAAGGGCGATCGTGATCCTGAAACCGGCAAGTTGGGCACTTCCTTGAAGAAGCCGTCGTCGCCATCGGCAGTGGCGAAGTCAAAGACCGCGCATTCTCCGTTAAAGCTGATGGCGATGCAGCGGCGGTCTTTGTAGAACATGATTTCGTTGGGGTGAAACGGGGGGTGCTCGCGGACGGTCCAGAAATTGTCGCCACTCCGCCAGGTGAAGCAGCGGGTATTCGATGTGCCGGTGAAGAGCACCACCAAGAAATCGCGGTCGGCGGAAGGGTCGGACGATAAGATGGCCCGGCGGACAAGAAAGTGATGCTGGAACCATAGCTTCTGTTTGTAGTGCCAATAATTTGGCCCGGCCAACGGCGGGGGAGGGTCGAGGGCGAGGGTGCCTTCGAGGGATGGGAGGCGGATGGTGTCGCCCGTGAAGGGGTTGCGAAGGATGAGGTTGTAACCGGGGTCGAGAAGGAGGACCCACCCGTAGCAGGAGCCGACGCAGGCGCTCCGAGGGGCGTCGGCGAGGTGGCGGAGGGTGAAGGTGCGATTGGTGGCGAGGGAGAAGGCGGGCCCGGTGGGATCACGAGGGCCTCGGCTAAAGAGGAGGAGGAAGGGGAGCTGCGGGGGAAGGCGGTGCGGGTGGGGCACGGTGGCTGGGAGCACGGCTCTCCAACTCCGGCACACGCTGCGGAGGGCGGCGTAGGTGGCGGCGGAGGTCACGTACTTGGAAGCGATGTCGACGATGATGTCGTCCAGGGGGTGCCACCTACTGCCATCGGTTACCCTTCTTCTCTTTGAATCATCACTCTCCATCTTTGGCGCCAATTAACTAACAGAGATTCAAAAGAAAGAGGGAAACGAAGACTGCATATAAGGAGTTAAGTCCTGAAGAAAAGGATCAAAAAATTTGTTCATTATTATATAAACTAGGACAAATCTCAAATCTCAAATCTCAGATGGTCGTAGATGTTGGAAATTCTTTTATCTTTTCAAAATAATTCTTTTAAATAATTTACACTTAATTTAAACTCAAAATAATATAAAACAAAGTTTAGATGAAGCCTGTGAATGTCGAGGCGTGCGTGAGCACTGTCCTAGAAGCAAGATTGCCCCTCTACGTGCGAGGCTCCGGCAATCACCCCTAGCGATACAACGACCACTGTCCACCCCGTCGGCAACGACTCCGGGATGGTGCGTAGCGAACCCAACAACTTTAGGAGATCCAGCAAAAAGGAAAACTCAAAGAAGAAAAATTACTGTGTGTAAATCTCAGTGTAAAAATGAAGCTTAAGAGAAGAAGCTATCTCAGTTTTTTTTCTTAGTCCACAAGCCTTCTCATGCTCTCTATTTAAAGAGCCCAAAACCCATAGGAGACAAGCTCCAACGGGTCTTTCTCGGGCAGCCCACAAAGGCCCTTCCCAAGGAAGGCCTTTGGGTAGCCCGAGACACAAGTTCCCAATGTAGGCATTAAGGGCAAAAGTCAAATGGACCAAGACAAAAACGCGCAGGCCTGGCCCAACACGTGTGTGTATTGGAAAAGCCTTGCTCACACTTTCTAACCAATACATACACAAAAGAGGGAGTAAATAAACCCACTCTACATGTGATGAATTTCCGATGTGGGACTAAACATCACATGTAGAGGGTAAGTGGGTTTGGGCTCCCAGGCAAAGCCCATTGACATTGGGCTGCCCAGAAAAGCCCAAAGGCCAAAACACAAGTTTAAAATCACAATAAATCAAATAAAACCCAACAATCCCCACATGATTTAAAACTTGTAAAAACGAAATATGGCATAAAGGAAAAGAAATACAAAAACTAAAACAGATGCTGGATCCCTTATACCACGTATTCGGCGAAGGTACCTTTCGGGTTTGAACCTTCACTTAGTACAGGTCTATGTACATCCGAGGGCACAATGGTGGACTTCGCCTTGAACCAAGGCCGATGAATCGGATTTCCACAAACAGTACACATGGTACAGCCGTTTAGGTTCTATGCGGGTTAGCGCTTTTATGGCCATGCGCTCATATCGATTCATGTGTGTTTTTAGGGAACCGCCCTCTTCCCACAGTCGCGGCCTCACGACTACACACATATAGTAGGTCCTGATAAGGGTGCCTGCAAGGTCACACCCTGCCTCAAGGGTCTCGGAACCATTCAGGGTAAGAACCCTTACTAACCACTTGCATTAATGAGCACTGTCGCCATAGGGATGAGTATATAAAATCAGTGCTCCGCATAACTACCAATTCGACTTGTTTCTACCCATTGAACCTCCAAGAGGTTGGGTTGCCGTCGCCGGTAGTTTTTATTGTGGGCTAAGCCCCATCCCCCTCGACGATTCTAGGATCACAGTCCTAGACAAACCTTTAGTAAGCTGATCAGCTAAGTTCTTTGCAGATCTCACAAATTCCAATGCAATTACATTTTCCTTAATATTCTGCCGAATATACTTGTGTCTTACTTTCATAAATCTATTCATCTTAGTTTCCACATTTTCTTGAGCACATTTGTCAATAGCAGATCTACAATCACAATGTATACACACAGGTGCCAATGGTCGCTCCATCAGTGGCAAGTCATACAGAAATTCTCTAATCCACTTAGCCTCTGCTACAGTGGTATCTAAAGCTATTAATTCAGATTCCATTGTACTTCTAGCTATCAATGATTGTTACAAAATATTTGCTTCCACCCCTACTGGGTCTACATCCACCACAAACATCACTGTGTATAAGTTCTAGAAGATCAGAATCTCTATCTACAGATCTAAATGGTCTTCTAGGTTCCTTAGCTTGCACACATATTTCACATCTATGATCATTTGAAACAGACTTAGGAATTAAATCAAAATTCATCAATCTCTTAATAGTATTAAAATTCACATGTCCCAATCTTCCATGCCAAACATTAGATGAAACAACATTCAAAATCATACTTTCATTAATAGTAGAAGTCATCACAGAAAGCTTAAATAAACCATCACTCAAAAATCCTTTCCCAATAAAATTCACACCTTTAGTAATTACTACCCTATTACATTCAAAAACAAACTTAAAAACCTTGCTGAACTAAAAGAGAAACACTAATCAAGTTCCTCCTAAAGGGTTGGAAATTTCTACCCTTAGGTTTCGGGTTCTCTACTAGGTTGGCTTGGGTAGAAGGCTCGCTAGGCTTCTTATCTCTAGCTCGGTTGGTTTCTTCTATCCTAAGAGATCTTAAGACAAAATTCAGGAAAAGTTCTCTTTGATTGTGGTTCAGATCATTGGCATGGCTAGACCAGGAAGGAGGCAACTTATCTATTAAAGTGGCAACTAGAAAACTCTCATATAGATCTATACCACTAGATCTAAGCTGCTCAATAATGTACTCAAAATCCTGTAGTTGGTCAGACATAGGTTTACTATCTACCAATTTAAACTTGAGCAAATCTGAAGCTTGGTATCTCTTCTTAGTAGGATCAATCTGGCCATACTTTTGTTCTAAGGAAATCCAGAGTTCCCTAGCAGTCTGACTACTACAGTAAATGTCATAAAGCTTATCAGAAAGGGTACTAAGAATCCGGTTCAGACAATGATAATTAATCATAGCAGGATCAGTAGGAAGCACAGGTAAAGGTGCAGGTGCAACACCAGGAGGAGTAGGAGCACTCTGAGACTGGCTGCGAGTTTGAGGGCGATTTGCCACAGACTGAATAGCACCATCAGGTGCAGTTTCATTGCCATTCTCAACAGGATCTGAGATGGCAGAAACAAGTCCCAGTGTGGTGAGCCAGAATCGCATTTGATTCTGCCACCTTCTAAAATTACGACCATCAAAGGTAACAGGTTTAAAAACAGTTAATCTAAGTTAACATGTTAAATTTAATCAACAATAATTTTAGAGAAACAGATAATAGGTTTAATTAACAAAGATTATACTATTTTAATTAACAGTGTAGTAGTTAAACATATTTTAAATAACAGAGAAACAGTTAACAAATTAACACTATGTTATAATATTGTTTATTCTATCACAATAATATATAAAAGATGTATTTTTAATTAATATTATAACAGTGCAACAGCATGTATTATTAACACAACAATATTATTAATTAAATAAACTCTCAGTTTTTAGAAGACTTTAAAAAAATTTAACAGTGTACAGAAGTTTGAAATAGTACAGCGTAAGGATTATATTGTATACAATATAGCACAGTAGATCACAACAGTATTATCACAAGGGTAAATCAGGGATGTAAATATATATAGAGTAGTCCGAACATAATTTCAATAAAATTATTTAACCTGCAGATTAACAAATGTGTATTGTACTTTCACAACATTATCAATAAATCTACTTTACTCACAGTTATATTAATTGTAAAATAGCACACAGTTCACTAACAGTACTATTAAACTAATTTAATAAATAACTAGTTCTCAGTAGCAATATTATTCTACTAATTATTTGAAAAGATAAATTAAATTAATCTTGCTTCTAGATTGTTGGAAATTCTTTTATCTTTTCAAAATAATTCTTTTAAATAATTTACACTTAATTTAAACTCAAAATAATATAAAACAAAGTTTAGATGAAGCCTGTGAATGTCGAGGCGTGCGTGAGCACTGTCCTAGAAGCAAGATTGCCCCTCTACGTGCGAGGCTCCGGCAATCACCCCTAGCGATACAACGACCACTGTCCACCCCGTCGGCAACGACTCCGGGATGGTGCGTAGCGAACCCAACAACTTTAGGAGATCCAGCAAAAAGGAAAACTCAAAGAAGAAAAATTACTGTGTGTAAATCTCAGTGTAAAAATGAAGCTTAAGAGAAGAAGCTATCTCAGTTTTTTTTCTTAGTCCACAAGCCTTCTCATGCTCTCTATTTAAAGAGCCCAAAACCCATAGGAGACAAGCTCCAACGGGTCTTTCTCGGGCAGCCCACAAAGGCCCTTCCCAAGGAAGGCCTTTGGGTAGCCCGAGACACAAGTTCCCAATGTAGGCATTAAGGGCAAAAGTCAAATGGACCAAGACAAAAACGCGCAGGCCTGGCCCAACACGTGTGTGTATTGGAAAAGCCTTGCTCACACTTTCTAACCAATACATACACAAAAGAGGGAGTAAATAAACCCACTCTACATGTGATGAATTTCCGATGTGGGACTAAACATCACATGTAGAGGGTAAGTGGGTTTGGGCTCCCAGGCAAAGCCCATTGACATTGGGCTGCCCAGAAAAGCCCAAAGGCCAAAACACAAGTTTAAAATCACAATAAATCAAATAAAACCCAACAGTAGATATATAATGGCTCCACATATGAGTGGCTAGCTCACTGAATTTTTATTAACACCCGCCAAAAATAGATATATAATGCCAAAGTGTCAAATTTTCTATGCAATTTTGCCATTGTAGACACGTAATTTTTTTTTAAAAAAAAAATTGATTTTACTATTTCATCTTTTAATTTTTTATTTAAATTTGTTATTTATCTTTACTGATTTAATTAGTATAATTTATATAATTTAAATAAATATAAATTTATTAAAGTAGCGTCATCAAATTATTTAAATTAAATAAAGTGAAAGATTATGAATAGTCTAATCAAAATGATCACTAATACAAGTTTTATATATTTTTACCATTTTAAAAACTAAATATCTAAATTTTATTAAATAGTTAAATACTAATTATACAACTATTTTGATTGCATATAGTACAAACAATAATTTTATAAGTCTTCAAAAAGTAAAAACATAAAGAAACTTTTTTTTTCTCTCTTAAATTTGATAATAATTAAGAATGAGCATTGAAGAATTAAATGAACCTACCTTTGATTTTTTGCTTTTGTTTTTTTTAAATTTTTTGTTAGAATTGGCGAAACATATTGTTAGAATTTAATTAGATTTGTAATTAAATTTTAATTAAATTAAAATTAATATTTAAATTTATTAAAGTTAAATTAATTTAGATTTAAATATTAAATAAAGTATAATTCTAATTTAAATAAATTTGAATATATCTTGAATAAAATATTTTATATATAGCTCGAATGTAAAAAATTTTCAAATCATATAGATTGCATGCAACTTTTGCACAAGCCCATATGAAAGAAAAAAGAGAGAAACTTTTTCATATTATAGAAGACGAGTGAAGAAATAAAAAAATTCAAAAAAAAAATTAAATTAAATTACTTTATTGAAGAAAAAGAATGGTAATTCTTTTTTTTAATTAACGAATTTTATTTTATCCATATTTTTCATTTGATTTTTTTATCAATTTTGTGATTGCGATTTCAGTTTCTCTTGATAGAGTTTATAATAAAAAAATATATTTAACGTTTTTGTTGTGAAATTTTGTCAGCAGTGGAGCGAGTTACAGATTTGCATATTCACAAAATCAAGTATTTGGACAAGTATCATACTCCCAACAACTTTATAGATCAAAAAACTCAAAATACCCGAGACCCAAAATGCATCATCACTTGTTGAACATCTAAACAATAGTTTAAGAACCAAGTAGACCCAGAAATTTCTTTTATCAGGAAGATCATATAACAGTAACCTACTAAGTACTAGCTGAATCAGTTCATCAGTAAACTGATGATCGCTACATGATTACACTAGGAGATGGCAATTGATCAATAAACTCAAAATATTCAAGATCCAAAGTGCATCATCACTTAGTGCCGCCCTCGATCGGAAGAACATCACTGCTGCATCGGTAATCCGTTCTGTACCCATGCAGAATAACCGCCAGCAATGTCTGTTACTCCCGTAAAACCCTAACAAGTATGAGAAAAAGAAAAATCAGCATAAATTAACATATCATACACAGCAGTTGTTCACTTGTGTAGAAAAGACATTTATATACGACGAACTGATACTTACAGCAGATGAAAGCTCAGCTGCAGCCATGAGCGACCGCTTCCCACTTTGGCATCCCTGTCGAAAGGAGAAGACATGCGTTAAGGAAAAAGATAAAGAACCGATAGCCAATGTATCAAAGGAAACAATGGATAAGCATACGAACGACAATAATTTCATCGTCTTTGCCAAAAACCGATAACACTTCATCCAAAAATTTAGGGTTCTTCGACATTCCTATATAAGAGTAGATGGAACAAAAATGTTAACTAAAATCCATAATGCACAAGAATTCTTCAATCAAAAACCATTAATGCAATCATGAAAAATAACAATAGTGCAACATACATTTAACAATCGATGTTTACTTGTCGCGCATTAGCATGTCGGCATTGTTATCTCAAATAGTTGAAATAATTTTTTCATTGGAAATGAACAATTTGGATAATTAATCATGGGATGTTATCATATTTTCATGCTTGTAGATATAAATTAACTGCTCTTTTCTGAATAAAACTGCTTTGATGTAGGCATAATTTCTGGAGAAACCAATCTACTCAAAAAAGAAAATGTTAAGAAATCTACCTGACCCAACCTTGAACATAAATGAAATATTTATAGCTCCCACTGGATGACCAGCATTGAATTCATCCGCGGTTCTACCAAAAGAAAAAAAAAAAAACAATTCAGATAAAAACATCACCCATCATATATATATAAATTCCAAACTGTAGAAATTTCCCATTAAAATCACATAAAAATCTGCATTTCTCCATAGTAAATCCAAGATAGAAATGTACGAAGATTCCCCTCAACTATAGGCCATTTCTTGACTTAAAACTTTTCAATTGACACCCTTCTATCTTTTAAGTTATTTTAATTTGAGTTATGTTTTTAAATCTGTAGTTCTATCGACTGGAAAAAGTATTTATAAAATTTTTAGACTAATGGACGATAATAACTTAAATCAAAAGAGACCAAATTTAAGGCGGTATAAATTAAAAGAAAAATAATTGAGAGATCAATAACCTGTAACTGAGGCTATCCGTGCACATTTTATCAAAAATTGGAACTTACATTTTTTTGCACTCAAAACTTAATTATTATATATTTATTCCTGTATTCTCATATATATATATATATATATAGAGAGAGAGAGAGAGAGAGGAGAGAGAGAGAGAGAGGGGCTGGAATACTATCGATAGTATCAAATCATTGATGCTATTAATTTTTTAGCCATTGGATTAAGAAATGTGCGGTTACGATAATAGTGGTCCTCTAGAATTTAGTGGGTGCTTGGTTGAATAGTAAAAATCTTAGAAAACCATTATAATTTCAACCGCACATTCTTTCGTCCAACAGTTGAAAACTTAATAGTACCAATTGTTTGGTACTATCGATAGTATTCCAGCCGGACTCCATATATATATGTGAGTGCGTTTGTTTGCTTGTCTAATATTTTGAAAGCATAGATTCTAAATGCATCACAAGTTACATGATACATGATGCAGTTCCTATCAAAGTTAATAAATTTTCATTAAATTGTTCACACTAATTATATTATACCTGACATCGAGATATCGATGCCCTGCTTGGAGGAGCTCGTGGGCGACGCGAACCGGAACCGATCTTGGGACTACTGCTTCGTCTGAGTTCAAATCAGAGGCCATGGCCTTAATCCTAAAAAAAAAAAAAAAAAAAAAAAAAAAAAAAAAAAAAAAAAAAAAACTTACAAATATATATGAAATGTAGTAAAAAGGAATATTAATAGTACTAGAGAGGAATATGGTAGGTCCCTTTTAGCAAGATCTAGCTACTAGGTAAAAATGTACTGAACTTATCTATCTGACTCGTTTTGAAGCAACTACCAAAATTTTAAAATAATTATTTTTTTCCGATCAACCAACGCAATTTGATTAATTTTAACTATTTGACGGCATTTTTTTTTGTTTGCTCTAATTAAATTGTTCTCCAACAAATCATATGAGATGCTAAGTACAATAAGATAAGTGATGTATTAGAATATTTCATACCTAAAAAATTATCAAATGGTTCGAATGGAATGAATAAAAGGTTTGGAAGTTGTTTCAAAATATTTCATACCTGGTCAGTTATATGATTTTTTAAAATTTTAATTTTAATATCTAAGTTTTTAATTTATTTAATTTAAATCAGTCATCAAAGTTTTGACATATACTTCATATAATTATCGCAATTATAAATTTATTATAATAAATAATTAATTTAAATTTTAAAATCAAAATATTATTTACTAAATAAAATATTAGATAGTAAAATTAAAATTTAAAAAAATTAAATATTCAATTCAAAATAATTCACAATTTAGATAAATTTAATATATTTTTTTATTTTTAAGAGAAAGGTAGCTTCATTCTTTTTGAAATGAACTGCAACTAGGTTTCAACTAAAAATTTAAGATAATCTTTAGTCAACTGTATCAAAAACTATGACTACTGATAAAAAAATAAAAAAAAATAAAAAAAAAAGTTTGAAATTCAAAAAAATTCTATACATTTTTACCTATGTATTGATTAGTTAGGAAAAGCCCAAACAAAAGGGGAAAAAAAAAAAAAAAAAAAAAAAAAAAAAAAAAAAAAAAAAAAAAAAAAAAAACCAATTACCTCAAAGAGATGGGCAAACATTTTTTTTCCCTAATGATGCCATATTTGGCCCCAGATGCTCTCCAAGATGAGGAAAGAGCTGTTGGTGATCTGTGGGTAAGAGATACATAAGTTACACAAAAAAATAGAAAGAGAGAGAGAGAGAGAGAGAGAGAGAGAGAGAGAGAGAGGGTGTTATATAGGAGTAGTGATTGTACCTTTTTAAAAGTGGTTGAGTACAAATTGAGATGGGGAGAGAAACACAAGCATAGGAGAAGGCCATTTTGATTAGTGCTCTATTTCACTTTGGAGGAGGCAAAAATATATCTGAGGGGTAGGATTAATGAAAAATAATAACAACACAAAAAATAAAAAATAAAAATTAAAAAAAAAGAGAAGAGAAATTATTTGGGGTATGATATATCTTGTTGGGATTTTTATGGATGAAATTATGGAAAGGAGCGCTTTCCTTTCTTTCTTTTTTTTTTTCTTTTCTATTTAATATTTTTTGTTCGTACTTCTATGCTGCGTTAGTTTCAAGGAAGCAGAAACGTTTGCATGTTCCCGGCGCACAATGCACCAACTTAAACATTCCAAAAATTTCTCATCATTAACATTTAATTTTATTATTTATTAAATCATTATGTTATTATAATTAAATTTTATATTTTAATTTAATTAATTAAATAATAATATATCGTCAATATGTTATATCTTGAGTTATTATTTAATTAATTAAACTATATAATATAATTTATTTTTAAAAAAAAATAATAAATATAGTGCATAAATTATAAGTTATACACGCGTTGCATCGAATAATTTCACGAGGGTAAAGGAGGGCCCACATGGGATGTATCATGGATATACACGGGAGTGGGACGGATATGACACGTGGACTACGCATGTGGCAACGGTCGGGAACGAGGATGAGGATGAGCTTGAACTTAAATTTGGTACCCAAAAATAGTAGTTGTGGATTTGGAGAACAGGTCAGAGCCGAGTCGGTTTGGTTGACTCGGATTCTAATATTTGTCAAATTTTGTTTGGGTAAGATCATTTTGGTAAATGTTTTTAAAACCACAATAATTACTACATTTTTTTGGGAATGTTTTAAATGAGGACCGACTCCATTAAATTTAATTTATATTATTCAAAATGTTTATAAATTATATTTTATAATTTTTTAATATTATTTATTTTATGATTGAATAAATTTAAAATAAATGATTGAAAATAATATGTTGAAAATTAACGATATAAAGTTTAGATCATTCTGATCTTAATTTAGATACTTAAAATGAAAATCTTGAAAGGATAGTGAAAAAAAAATTCCAACAAGCTAGCTTTTCAACAATTGAATAGCTAGCAAATTCAATAATTTTCATAAAAAAATTTAGATTTTTAATATTATATTATTTTCTAATATTTTTTTAGAAGGTAATTCACTGTGAATATTCCATTCCAACAATTTATATAGTTTCATATTCAGAATCCAGATACAGTAAATAAACTATTTTATAAAATTTTTATTTTTACTGCGTTAAAAGGAAATATATAACTATAAACAAATCATAATTTAAAATTGTTTACAGGTTAGTAATGAAATAAAAAAATAAAATACATTTATAGAATAATATATTAGTGGACATTTTCACTGAACGTGAATATCTATATATCTACCTTATTATTATCAAATCTACTAGATTCAGTAATGTTGCAATATATATATATATATATATATATATATATATATATATATATATATATATATATATATATATATATATACGAGGAACATGCACGTACAACCTAAAATTGAACTCCAATTATGTGACTAATTAATTACATTTTTTTACATAAGTTAGAGAAATGTAAGGAAGATCGAGTATCTAAAACAATTACATGAACTCGTCATCTAAGTCTTTGCATTTCTCTTCTGTTTTTGATAACCTGTGCTGCTGAAGGACCAGCACTGACCCAGTATCCATAAAATCTTCAGATGCCATGAGATCCCCGACTGGGCCCAACTCCGAGCACTCTTCCCAGTCGCCGATCCCGGCCGTCATCGGCGATTGACGGTCTCCGCCCTTCCCCACTATGAAGAGCGAGTACATTCCTGCCATCGCGCTCAGCGCCGTCACCGTCTCCGGCCCGTTGTGCACGAACTTCTCCAAGTACGATACGATTCCTGACGCAATAAACCTGCAAGAAAAGATGACCAAATTACTCTCTTGTACATTTTGAATTGACTTAATAAATTTAGTGCCAAGGACAATTAATGATATTGGTAGAGTAATAATTATAAAATTTATGTGCCTGTTGTGAAAATTTGCCATGAACTCCTCGTCCTCCTCGGCCTCCCGGTCCTCGTCGAACATCATCGCGACCTCACTGTTGATGCTCGGCGACTCCATCCTGATTCGAGACGAGGTGGGGTTCGTCGGATTGTCGGAAGTGTGGAGGAACCTGATGACCGTCATGTTCACGGACGGGTGCATGGAGAGCCGGCCGGCGTACGCCACCACCTCGCGGTCGTCGGGGCCGCCGAAGAAGATGGCGACGACGTGGTGCAGGACCTGCGTGTCGGCGGCGGCTGCTGCCTGCGGGCCAGCGTCGGCGTCGCGGGAGGCACGGACGCTGCCGCCGTTGCTCTTCATGCTGTTGCTGACGCCACTGACCATGCGGCGGTCCACTAGGATGCCGACGGTGCAGGGTGCGTGTTGGAGCATCTTCAGGTTCAGGTGGCGCCGCCCGTCCTTCCGGCACAGCATTCGGCCGTCGTATCTGTTAAAAATCGAAAAAATAAAGTTAGCTTAAAAATATAAAGTAACCGAATTTAAAATCGAGAAAACTAACTAACTATTAAACTCTTAATTAGCTAACTGTATTAATACTTACCTCTGCTCCTTATGGAAGGGGATGAGGACGAGTGAGGCGCGGATGTCCTCGGCGCCGTTGCACACGTCCTCGTGCATGTTGGCGAACGACGACACCGCGGTCATCTGCCGCACGGTGATGCCACTCTCCCTGGTGAACACGTCGACGACAACATTCACCTGCCGCGTGTCGTCACCCCCATAGTCGGTGTCGTCTCCGGCTACTGCAACTCCCGCGGCGTCCGCATCCTGCTCGGGGCGCTGGTGGTACATCAAGGTGATGGCGTACTTCTGCGTGAGCTCGACGAGGTGGAGGAGGTAGACGGCAATCGGGGTGCCGCTGCTGCCGCCTGAGAGCTCTGCCAGGGATAGCATGGGGAGCACGTCGCGTGGGCCGTGCGCGCAGGCGAGGACACGGAGCTCGCCGTCGAGACGGGTCCACTCCAGGCCCTGCGAGTGGTACCGGAAGGCGCTGCGCTCGCGGCGCACGATCGCCGCCCCCGCAGGGCCCGCCATGAGGGTGTTCACGAACACGGTTATCAGCAGGACTATGAACGCTTGCTCACCCCACACCTGAGAGGAGAATAATTACAAATGAACGCTCCTCCTTCGCGAGGATTGAAAAGAGATTGTATTACATACAGAAAAAATATAGTAATAAATCAGTTATGATACCTACCCCTTGCTTCCGTGCTGCGGACATGGTGACGATATCTACGTGGCCTTTTGCATTCAAGATGAACCCCAGCACCATCCCTTCCCGGAAGGGAATCTTCAGGTAATTTGCGGCCGCGACGGTCCCGCCGACCTTCCCCGCGGTGCTGAGCACCACCACGAGCGCCACCACGCCGACCATTCGCCACCCGGCGTTGTCCTGAGCCAGCCGCGTGAAGTCCGTCCGCATCCCCGTCACCGCGAAGTAGAGCGGCAGCACGACGTTGTGCACCGGGAACGCCAGCCGCGCCATCATCGTCCGCATCGTCGGCCCCTCCCGCGGGAACGCCAGCCCCAGCAGGAAGCTCATCATCATGTTGTTGTAGCCGATCATCTCCGTCAGCGACGCCAGCCCCGCCACCAGCACCATCACCAGCAGCACCTCGTAGTTACTGATCTGCCGCCAAATATAAAAATATAAAAATATTATTCTATTCTCAAAAGTGACCGAAGAGTCAATGCACCCTTCTTTGTATATTTGAGCTGAACATTATATATATATATATAAAGAGAGAGAGAGAGAGAGAGAGAGAGAGAGAGAGAGAGAGAGAGAGAGAGAGAGAGAGAGAGAGAGAGAGAGAGAGAGAGAGAAAGAAAGAGAGGGGGAGGCAAATGAGTGTTGGATTGCGGACCTCGCGGCGCCGCTCGTTCCAGCTGTTGATGTAGCGGACGGCGGCGGGGAGGGCGAAGAGGGCGACAGCGGACGCAGCGAGCATGAGGAGGCCGGCAGTGACCTTCTGCTGGAAGGACATCTCGTTGTCGCTGAGCGGGGTGGCGGTGAGGATGGAGATGAAGAGGAGGCAGGTCATGTCGTTGGCGAGGGCGGCGGCGATGGCGAGGCGTCCAGTCTCGGAAGTGGTGAGTTTGAGCTCGGTGGCAATGCGGACGACGACGGGGGAGGCAGTGTTGGAGAGGATGAGCATGAGGAGGGTGGCGAAGCGGAAGCGGCCGCCCTCGGCGTTGTTGGCGATGAGGGAGTGGAGGAGGGGGGAGAATGCGGCGGCGAGGAGGGCGCAGGAGAGGGCGCCGCCGTAGGCGAGGACGAGGGAGCGGCGGCGGGTGTGCCAGAGGTAGTTGAGGTCGATCTCGAGGCCGATGAGGAACATGATGAAGATGCGGCCGATCGCCGTGAAGCTGTTCAGGTTCTCCTCTATGTCCCGCGCGTGCAGGTCGTCCCACGGCAGCACCCGGCTCATCAGCGTCTTCCCCATCACCACTCCAGCCTACGTACATACATTCATGTAAATATAGCTTAATTTCTATAAAAACTATCATTAATTATATACAGAAAGAAAGAGAGATGACCGTACGAGGAGCTGCGAGATGACGCTGGGCTGGCCGAGGCGGCGGAGGACGAGGTGGAAGAGCGCGGAGAGGATGAGCACGGCGATCATGTCGATGCACATGTACATGAACACGTCGATCATCCTGTGCCCCATGTTGCACTCGTTCTTCGCCATTTCGCTCTCGCTCCCCCCCCCCGTGGACGTACGAGAGCAAAACGAATGAATGAATGAACAACGAATGCTAAGTGCGCACGTAATAAAAGAGGAGGAATATTGGAATGTTGTTCTCTTTGTTCGTCCCTCCCTCCTCTTTTAATCCCCAGGTTGGTTACATTGGTAGTTGTATATTCATTAATCTGACGAGCAGGAGCTTCGCCGGAGAACGGTTTCGGTTGGGGGTCATGGAGAGGGGAGAGAGGGAAATGAGGAAGAAATTTTATTTTTATTTTTTAATTTTGAATTCTTTTTTTTTTTGGTGGAGGGTCTTCATTTACGGTAGGAGAAGAGGATTTAACTAATAACTAATATCATCCTAGATACACTTTTCTTTAACAGTTAACTATTAATAGAACACACCGGTAAGATTTTTCTTTTCTTTTTTTTAAGGTAACTAATGTAGCTAATGAATAATATTTTGTTGTTAGTTGTATAAATAGTCTCCTTATTATTTTCACAGTTAGTTAAGAGTTTAATAATTGATATTTGAGATTTTCACTTTGAAATTTAATTGCTTTGTAATTTTATTAGTTTATTTTTAAAAAATAAACTAAGGCCATGTTTGGTTCGGGGATAAATTTAAGAGGTATAAATTTTTTTTATATCTGGAATAGCTTGTTATTCCGGGATAATAAAGTATAAAAGTTAAATTGCGTTTGAAAGTTAGTATTCTCTGGAATAGTTAAAATTGTGTTTGGTTAAAATTATGAAATAGTAGAGGATAGTGGAAAAAGAAGATAGAATTTTTATAAAAATACCAACTTTACCCTTAGCTTTTTTTATAGAAAAATTAATTTAATTATTATATTAAATTTGAAACAATTTAATTATAAATAATAAATTATATCTTACGTTAAAAAAAATAATATTTTTTATTTTATATTATATTTTAAGAATATAAATAATAAATTATATTTTATATTATATTTTATATTTTATATTTTATATTTTATATTATATTTTATATTATAATTTAATTATAAATAATAAATTATAACTTTGCCCATTCACTGCCCTCAGGGATAAAACCTTATTCCATAGAGGGAGAGGAATAAAGCTTAACGGGTTATTCCAGGATACCCCGTTAAGCCAGAAATAAAAAAAAAAAATTATCCTATATTATTTTTCAACACTGTTTAGCAAGAATTGGAGGATAAAGAGGGTTATTCCCCCTTTATCCCCGAACCAAACATGGCCTAAGTGAATATTACACTATCTTTCTCCCTAACATAACACACCTAATAAAACTAATCCTTTTAGGACATGTTCAAAGTCTCGCCTTTTCACAAGCAAGTACAAGTACCAATTTATGTAAAAATTTAGACACCAATTTTTTTATTTTTTTATTTTCTTTTATGAAAATACAAAGACCAAATCGCAATATATCAAAAAGGTACAATGAAGTTTTAGCAATCATTCTAAAATTTTCGGCGTAGTTAAATGTAGGGTCAAAATTAAAACAACTTTTTTGCAGGGGCTAATTGAGACAATCTTTAACTACGATGAGTTTTGTTGCAATTTAGTCCAACAAAAACTAAAGAACTAGGGGTTCTCAAATTTCCCATGTTGCTGTAGAGAAGTTCTATAATTGAATCAAGTTTATAACAGAAGAAGAAGCAGTTTAAATCTCTCAATTTTTGATCCTATTGCAAACAGATTCAAGCAGATGTTATCTGTCACACAGCAATTTGGTATGTCATGAAAAAGAAAGATGTGAATTTCACCAAAAAAGATGTTACACAATTGTAAAACTTAAATCAAATTGCAATTTGAGCACCAAATAATATTAGAAACATGCCTAATTAGAAGGCATCTAATTACGACTTCAACCCGAGCTCAAATTATTAGCAAAAGAATTGCTCAAATAAATAGACAATTGACATTAAGGTAACAAATAACCACTGATTTCACGATATCGTAAAAATTGATTTCCTGCATGCTTGAGAAAACAGAAATGGTTGTAGTTATCAGTGAGGGGAAGAACAAAGCCTGTAGCAATCACTCAGTCTATACAGTCGCAGACCGTTGGATCATAATCGTTCGTTCAAGTATGGACTCTTACAAGATATTGTTGGCCCTGAAGATGTCTAATTGAAACCTAGAAATAAGTCAACAATCGCCAAATGATCGAACCAAAATTTGCATTGATTTCGTACACATGAACTCTCAATGCCAGAAAAATTACATATCCGCCAAGTAAATAATCATTTTCGACGGTATTAACATAGTAGGAAATAAATAGATGCTCCTTGTTGTTTCCGTGTAACCATGGCCAAAGAATGAGAAATCACTCAAATGGAGCAGTACAAAATACGTGGGTTTTTCAAGCCTCTTTCCTGGTTATTCTGTCAGAAGTAAAATGTGCTATTAGAGAAGCCGCTGATATGTTTATGGAAAAATTAAATAATGTTATGAGTATCTTTCAAACCTGAAGCAATAGATTCCAAGAGCAGTTGTAATTTCGTGGATGACCAAAGTCGCAAAATGGAGGTAGAGCCCCACTGTACAAAAATAAATGAACTATGTGAGAAACAGCAATATTACTGACGGGGAAAGGGCAAGTAAATATCAATGATTAACATATGCCATGCAGTCAAAAAGTGTTCTACTAAGTGATATCAACAAGGGCTGCGAGTTTCAAAAAATGAATTCTGTCAATTGAAAAAGGCTAAGTATCCAGTTGCATCTATTACATATACAACGGAAAAATGGATACTACAGAGGAATCACAAAGTATTTCATTATAAAGTCAAAATCTACTAACGGAATCAAAAGAAAATATAGATGTCCTTGACCGTTAGCCTTGTTTTTCATTTAGCAAATCTTCACTAGTCATTTAAAGGGTCCCCTCTGAGAGGCCTCACTGCATGTCGGTGCGTACCTAAATGGGGTAGATGAAAAAAGAGCAACCTCAAAGATTTATGTGTGCATCACAGATGCCAAGTCCTAATTCCGCTCATTTTATGTATCATGAAAGCAAAACCATCAGAAAGGATATTCCCAAGCAAAGATGAACTCCGTAGGTGTAGCTGATGAATTAGAAAACAAATAAATAAATAAAAGATGATGAAACCTAAAAGATGATTAAGCCTACCTGTATATAAGCAAAACAAGAGAAGAACCAATAGCTCATCAACCAGAGGAGCTCTGCAGCCAAAAAAAAACCAGATGACATAAATGGAGAGAGAAAAATATCAGTATCCAGGATTTTTGTATGATTAAATGGAGACACATACCCATCATTGATCCTGGCGGTTAGAGCGTTTGCAATCGCAAAAGGAAGATAAAATAGAGACTGATAAAGAGAAAATTAAGTCAAAATTCTAATTCATTGTAGACGAAGAAAGAATAAAAAGTTTCAGGTTCACAGAGGTAGGTACCATGCACATTCCAGTTTTCAGTCCCTTGGGTTCATCACACAGGTGAGCAAGAATCATTCTCCCCTGTACATAAACTGAAAAATTAGTTTCTAGACAATGTAAAGAAATTTATAGCGAATAAAAACAGGCATAGTATTTACACAAAAGAACAAACTATCAAAGCAAAGTTACACAGTATAAATACATACATATACATATATATACTATGAGTGTTTGTGTAATGTGTGAATGTGTGTGGGCGGAATATGCAGTGAAATTCACTTACATCCAGCACTGGCACTTAGGAACTATGAATGTAAGCACAAAGCAAAAATCAAGTGATTAAATATCTTACCACTAAAAATCCAAATGCAAATCCAGTTCCAATTATGAGCAAATGGGGGTAGTTGCTCATAATATCAGAAGGAGATAGATATGACCTGCGACAAGATTCTGGCTTTTCTCAGAAAAAAGAAGTATATAAGTAGGATAATATAAATGAAAAATCACAGAGAGTAGCATAATATACAAACCAGACAAGAACTCCGGCCAGAAGTGCACCAAAAGGAAAAAGCTGGTCAAAAAAGAAAAAGGGGTTTAAGAAAAAGGGAAATGAAGGCCAGTAATGGCAAATTATGTAGAGAACATACCATTGCTATGGCTAATAACATACTTCCTTTTCTTGCTTGGACAACCTTATGGACATTGTTAACGCTGCAAAAGAGCAAATCAGTAACAAACAACCGATGTGACAAATGAAATTCCATATCTTAGGTAAATTTACACTAAATATTTTAATAAGCATTCCCACAGTCAAAAAGTTTATGAAAACTTTTACCAATCCTGATATAAAAAGAAACAGACTCATAATTCATTTCCCACTATGATCTCCTATCTGCAAAGATATTACTGTTAACTTAGTCTCTACAATCTAACCGAAACCAAGGAGCATTCATGGTGGTAAATCCTTTTCTCTTTTTTGTAAAAAATTGAGGGTATTTGGGGTACAAAAGTTCAAAAAGGAGTTTCAATGCATATGGACCAAAGCAAGGAATGCCATGATTTCCACGGAATAAAAGCAAAAAAAATTCAAAAAAAAATTTATGCCTGACATATTAACACACTAAAGATGTTCATGGAAGTTACTACAGTAGAAACCTCAAAAAATAAAAGTAACACAGGCTCTTGAGAATTTCCGGGCCATAGGTTTGTTAAGGGCAGTACTAAGAGGGCACCGGTGTCTATCAAACAAGATAAATCAAGATAGGGAAACTAAACCATGTATTGATCTTATAACATAAAACAAAGGCTCTCTCGCCAGGAAAATCATAACAACATCATATAATGGAAATAGAAGGACTGAGATTCTGATGAGAAGAAAAAAAATGACAATAAGAGAGTTCATTAAGAATAATTAACCAGTAGGTAGCAAGCAAAGTCAATTATTATTCAAGAGTTAAAAGTGACATATGTAAGTATTTACTTGGATCCAATAGTTGGGATTACACCAAAAATAACCATAAGAAACAACACGACGCCATATACAGGAACTTCTGCAATAGCAATCACAGACGAAGTTAAAAGCAAAACAGTTAAGCCTTACCCACAATTTTCATTTAATGAGCACTGCAAAATATACACAGAAAAGGAATCATATGGAAAGACAAGCACGGTGATGGAGGAAATATATAGCCATATAACATCAGTAGTAGCATAAAATAGTTTTTAGCACATATCATATTAATAAGGATGGAATGAGTTTCAGTTTCTTAAAGATAATAACAAGCTCAAGCCAATCATACCAAATAAAGAAAGACAGATAAAGATGTCAACCGAAGAGTGTTAATCACAAGAACTGCACATTCTCAGAAAGAGATCCCAGTATCCCACATCGAACAAGATATTAGTTATCATGTACGACAGAAAAAAATATCTTTATCTTGTATATAGTATTGCTGATAGCCATAAGACTTTGTAAATTTGAGGAACTGACCACTAGCATTGATGTGCCATTATACATGAATCTTGCTTGAGATATGTATAGGCCTGGGCTCGGCTCGCATCTAAAATATAACTGGAAAGGACTAAATTTTTCCACATCAATTGGCCTGAGTTTATGGGCTAGTTTTGAATGTGAAAACTACACTATTAGAAAGCCTACTCCATGAACTTATACAAGAATTTGGGGTAAAAAGTACAAAAAGCATAAGAACTAGAAAAAGGAGTTTCCAGGATATTGTTTGAAGATCCGCATATAGACAACCCAGATAAATGTATAAGAAATAATATGAGCATAGCCAGTATATTGAGTACATGATTTCTATTGGGAAGAATAGCATCACACTGATATCAAAACAAACAGCATGACATGAAGCTGGAAGGTGAGGTTACACATATTGCTTGCTCTTCTGAATGTTTATGCAAGAATTAGAGAGTATGTTTTTCAATGTAACATACCAGGAATGAAAGGTACCCAACTAAGAAGGAAAAAAGACTTCCGAAAATCTTGTGCCCACCATTCAGCTCCTAATATATATATATATATAAAAAAAAAAAAAAAAAACAGGATAACCATAAGAAACAAAGTGCAAAGTGTGAAACTTGCTCACATTTGAAAGCAAATTTCAGCAACAGAAAGAAGAGCAAAAATATGGCAAGTTAAACAAAATAGGCTGTCCCCACAACAGCATTCTGGCTATTCATACTTGAAAAACAATTGAGTCATATACCTGTCAGAAATGTCAAAAAGTGACAAACGTAAATCAGCATGAGGCCTTCAGTGGGGCCATTTACTACAGGAAGAATAAGTGTGTTCGTGAAGAAGCTGGATAAACAACAAAGACGAGTCAATAAAAAGGCTGACAGAATAACTGACACAAATCTTTTGGGCTGAAAAAAAAAAAGCTGAATTTTGTCAATGAAGTCATATATAGTGTACTGTAGGCAATTCAGCAAATAAAATGATCAAAAGCATTAACAGAAGCATATAATTGCACCAAATCATAACCCAATGTATCACTTGCAACGTACCATCATAAGTTATTTCTAGCATATAACATTTCAGAATAGTCACATATGATTTAGGCTTTTTAATAGTTCCATGACTTAAGTAGCATTGGTTTTGATTGAACAAACATTCAGCTATGTGGAAAATTACAAGGTGATGAGCATTATGTCAATGAAAACAATGATTTCTGGGTATTTCCCTGCACATAGCTTGTTTCACAAGAACTGCTATATAGTGCTTCAGCAGTAGTCCAGTAAAAAAAAAAAAAAAAAAAAAACCTATGAGAACAAAAAAACTCACTGTTCCCATGTCGCACAATAAAACGGAATAGCTGCAATCACCCAGAACCAAAATGTTGTCCTTCCACACATTGCTGTGCTTCCAAAAGCCAAGGCTTCAAACTGATAAAAGTACAAGATAAGCTCATAAAGCACATAGTAAACAATCAGTGTTAGGAAAACAGCTAAGAACAAGAAGGACGGACGTACAGCACATGCAAGCGCATCGCATCCTGCATAGTGATGACAATTACAATGGATTAAAAATAAGGTTCCTCATAAGCAGTTTACTTAATAAAACTTTACAAGGAGAGAAATTACCATGATCAAAAAGTTCTCCTAAAGGACTCGATGAGTTAGTACGCCTTGCTTGTTTACCATCAACAGCATCAAAAGTCTGTCACAACATAAAAGTTAAGTGCAGATTCACCAAAGTTCATCTAGTGCAAACATCTCAAATGTAATGCAAATGCTTTTTAAGACCTAGATTAGATTCTGGTCAAGAGCGAAAACAATATAAATTCTTTATATCTGTCAAGATTATAATATATATAACTATCATGACTTATGTTGCGCTGAGCCAAGAGTGAAAATAATATAAAATCTTTATATCTGTCAAGATTAAAATATATAAAATTATCATGTGACTTGTGTTGTGCTGAGCCAATCTGGTTGTAAACTGGCTAGAACTACCATGCCGGCTTTAACAACTCTCACTGACTAAGGTGTATAAAGCACAAATTTAGCCAATTATTGCACACCCACGAAGTTAACACAAAAGAGTCGGTTAACAGAAAGGAGCCTTTGTGTCACAGAACAAGGGGCGATCAACCTATGCATCTGACTAGTCACTAGGCATATCATCATTCTAGGCTTTTTTCAATTAGGGTCATTTGACAAGGTAGAAATGTACATTTATATCGTATTTACCCATCCAACTTAATTATTATATAAGTTCATAGGCTCATAAAGCTAAGAGCTGTTCTTCATTCATATGCAATACCTTGTTTCGCAGAACAAAAATGCAATAACATTGTCAAGATGAATATTCCTTAATAACTATATGTTCAAGCTTACCTGATATAGGAAGAGAAGCAATCCATGAGCAAGGTGGACCCATCTTGGGGGTGCTGTATCTAGGTGAGGCGAATATATCTGTGAATGCAACATAATGTTAGAGGCATGAATAATGTGATTTAAGCAGGTTTTTCACTAGTGTACAGCACAGTACAACCTTTTGTCAAATGAAGGTATGACAACTGATAGTCTAAGAGCAACTTGTTAAATTTTATCAAAATATTGTTTCAGAAAGCTAATTTTCATAAAAATGAGAAACATTCTGAAACCTAAGATGGTATGGGCAAGAAAACGAAATGCTGATGTTAAAAACATCACAAAACATTGTACTGCTATGAGAAGCTATACTTACATAGCCAAGAAATGCTGATATGAGTAGAAACATAAAACCTGTAAGTGTAATCTGAAAAACAAATAATGAAAATTAATGTCCCCTCAGTAAAAATGATGGAAATGTTAAAAATCATACTCAAAAGGGTAGCATTATTGAACATCTTACCATGTTTGGTCTACACACGAGTTTCCACATGCAAAGAGAGAGAGGAAGAGGATTAGTCACTGTTAACATCACTGAAGAAAATAACACTATCAAAAATTGAAGACTATAGATATGTTCCTGGAGTTCTTAAAGCATATAAGATGGCTTATTGGCTTCAATGGTTCCTCACCATATTACTGACCAAATAATGTCATCTGTTTAAAATAACAACCATTCTTGTCCAGATTGTTGTTTAGCGAAGAATATAGCTACATCTAGACAGGAGCCAACTATAAACTAAAAGTACTAACAAGACAAACTTCGTTAGTTTTTTTTCCACTCTAATTAGAGCATTTAATTCAGCATATAAGGCTCAATTGTTCATGGTAACTATCATTTCATTTTTTTTTTGAGAGAGAAAGGTAGCGCTACCTGCTTCATTCAATAAGGAAGTGAACTAGGCTACAGTAGTGAGACATCACGGTCTCGGGAAAACTATCATTTCACTTTTAATTACTTTTTATCATTGCATTTGAACCCACCCTTCAGTATACATGTACACGTAGAAAAGATGTAATGCAACAGTAATAGAGAACGAATAATTGAGAATGCATCAATTTGCTCCCTAATTAATTCCAAATAACGGATTAAGGGCACATTTTGCTCTACTTAGAGTGCAGTACTGTTTAGTAATGTAATTTCCGAGTAATGTTATTACGAGAGTGGAATCAGCCGTTTTCAAATCAGAACTTCTACTTTTAGACCTCAAATCTCATTTCTGCTTCCAGACACAATAGAAGCTCCAGGCTTTTCTAGTTGTCAGATGCTCTACTAAGATGGCTGTTGTTGAAAGCAAAATTACAAGCAAGGACAGTTGCAGACTTTAGCAGAGCGTTTAGCAACAAAAACAAAAAAAAAAACAAAATTTTGAAATTTCTACTAGAGTGAGAAACAAAAAATAGATTTCGTGCCTAAAAACCTGAAATTTCAGTTTGGTGCTTCTGATGTTACGGGTAGTAACAAGTCCGTAAACCAACTCAGGCAAGCAAATTTTACATCTTTAAACCAGAGAACCATCAAAATGGTAAAACCTTACGGCATCCAGAGGGGAAACAGAGTGACGCATCGGCTCCAGAAGGGTTGCAAGATGTACTTCGCCAGGAGCGAGTGGTCCACTCCGCTATACTTGTACTTGTGCAGCGTCGCCACGCCATGGTGCCCAATGTAGCCCATCTCCTACAACCCCAAAACAACCAAATCAACACAGTAATCCCACAAAACCCCAAATCCATCCACAAATCGACATAATCGATCGAAAATCACGGCGAGAGCTACGAAAAGGAAATGATCCGACCTCGGACAGGGATCGACGGACGGATCGATCGATCGATCGGGGAATCGAGAGAGAGAGAGAGAGAGAGAGAGAGAGAGAGAGAGAGAGAGAGAGAGAGAGAGAGAGAGAGAGAGATGCGTGTGTGCGTGGAGGGGACGCGAACAGGGCGAGGGGAACGAAAAAATGGCGGAAGGATGTTGCCGTGTCGGGGCGAGTCGGCGCTTCGCGACGCGCACGTGAGCGCGTGCGCATCCGCGGAATCCGAAGGAAAAGACGGAGCATCGTCCACGCGAACACGGTTGCACGGTTCTCGAAATAAATAAATTGAGTTATATTTTCATTTTTATTTACAAAATTATAATTTTTTTTTTCTAATACATATTATTAAATAAAATTAATGCTTGCCAACACATTACATAAGAACTCTCACATTTTAATTTTACCTCCATTTTAAAAAAATTATTAAATATTTTGCCTTATCGTTTTAACATAATAAATTTATATAGAGTTGAGCTATTATAATATAGATAATAATAATAATAGGTGGATAATCATTTTTTTATATTTTTTAACTCTTAAATCCACATTAGTGTCCCACAAAATAGTAAAACTTAAGTATTCAAACATAAAAAAGTTTATAGTATAATAGCTCAGCTCAATCTATATGAATTTACTATATGAATAAATTAAAAATTTTAAAAATTTATTTTTTAAAAAAGTTATAACTTTTCAAAAGTAAATTTAAGATGTGGACATGAATTAAGAGTTGTTTAATTAGATGCAAATATAAATATAGTGTAGCTAAAGATGTATACCGTTAATAATTTAGCAATTATTGTTGAAAATAATAATCCAAACTTAATTTAAAATTTAGCTAGAAATAGAGTTTATCCAAATTATATTTAAAAATTTATTTGTAATTATCTAAATTTGTAACCTGTTATAATTTGATGTTATATATATCTTTGCATTGTAATTAGATGAAAAGGGCCACATGATACATGACCGCATAGGATCAAGAATATCATTAATGGTGTAATTGAATATTTTTTTATTGATAAAGAATTAGTTATTCTCCAATGTTTCTTCTCCATATTATTTTATTTTAGAATTTTAAATCATGAATTATATAATCGGTATCAGCGTGAATACCAGTTTCAATAATTTGTATCAGAGTTTTTCATACTTTCAGCAATTGGTATCAGAGGCGGGAAGTACCGAACGAATTCTAAGCTAGACGACAATATATTTGAAAAGAATACAGAATTAATGTACAAGATAACTACATCAAAATCAAGCGATCCGTAGCAGATTAAAAAAGTTGACGTCCAGGTGAAACCGAAACAAAAGAATTGCTTCAAAAAAGTTAGCCTCCGCACAACACACGAGAGAAGGTGATTGTGGCGCTTGACGAAAAGAGTTCGAGAAAAGCTCGTGAATTGACAAAAAGAGTTCGAGAAGAGCTCGTGAAGAGATAAAAAAAACTTGTCCAAATAGCCAGTTGGGTTAGCCAAGCAAACTAAAGTATAAAAAACTCGGCGAGATTTTGATGAAATAAGGGTGTCATAAAAAACTCGGCGAGATTTCGATGAAATAAGGATGTCATCCGAACAGGAAGATACAAGTCTGATACTCAATTTTTTATTTTTCTAGTTTCGTTATGGATTTAGATTGTTTTGTTCAACCTAGTCATCATTCGATGTTTTTTATAATCTCAAGATTTGTGGGATGTGGTAGAGAATAGAAAATATGAAAAATAATTTGGTAAGGAATAATTTGAAAAGAGATATAGAGAAGTTTTGTCATATATTTTTCAAACAGTGTATTTATTGTTGATTGAAAAAATTTCAACAACAAAAACGACACGAGAAACGTGGAGAATTTTAGAGAAAATTGAAGAAAAAGAAATTAAAACCAACGACGAAAATACAATAGCCCCAATTTCCAAAGAAATTTGTAAAGAAAAATTTGATCAAGATCATGAAGAAGATGAAATTTGTGAAGAATATACCGATCAAAATGATGCGACTCAGATTGACGAAAAAATTCACAATAATGATATAAGTAAAAAATTTTCTATAGATAAAGTAATTGTGCATCGAGTCAAAGAAGAAATAGTTTACTCTTTTTCAAATGTTATTAAAAAAATATTCATATGTCATAATATGGATAAAGAAAAAAAAAAAACAGATAAAATTATAAAATTAAGAATAAAAAGTTTTGGGGTTGTAATTTGAATAATGATATAAAATTAAGAATAAAAACGAACCAAACAATAAGAGAGCAAAGTAAAACTTTTGAACTATGGGAGGACAAAATGAAAATAAGTTAAACTATGGGGTTGCAATTTGAAGATTATCTTAAATTTTTTCGAAAAATGCTAATCATACACTTCAAAAATTGCTTTATATTTATTTATTTTTTTTGTATTTTTTGTAATATAAAAAATATATTTTTTTAACTACCGCACTATCCAAATTTGATCTTAATGGGCTTGTTCACAAATGGGCCTCTCATTTTTTAAAAAGGCCCATTGATTTTTCCTCTGCTCTCCCAACTCTATCGTCTCCGTGCCCAGCTCACCAGGGCCAAACCCGACAAGAGAGAAAAAGCGCTTCCCCCGATCGCAACCGGTCAACAACCGCAGAAGAGAAGGAGCGGAACGAAGCCACCGCCGGTCACCGGGCTCCTCACCACCGGCTTTTCCCGGTCACCCCGCACGGAACAATCCGCGTGTTTTTTTTTTTTTTGCATCGAACTCCTCCGAAAAAGAAATAATTGCGACGAAAGAGCAAAAAAAGGGGGCAAAAGTATGATCGATTGCTGTGGAGGTTAGGGTTGAAGGGAGAGAGAGAGGGGGAGAGATTGGGATCGCGCGGGCGATTGGAGAAGATGATAACGCGTTCGAATCTCGCGGAGCAGCTGCGGGAGTACCAGATCCGATCGAAGCACGAGTGGGCGACGTTGTCGTACTTCGCCTCCACCGCGAGTTCCTCTTCGCGGTGCGTGATCTCTTCTCTTTCTGGGGTTTGTTTGATGTTGATCTAATTGATCCGCTTCGTATTTCTGGATTGTGGTTACTGTTTCATTACGATTTTTGTACAACAGATGAGAATTTGGATTGATTTTCAGATTATGTAAAACTGGGATTAGGTTGCATCAGGCGAAGTATTGAAGCTAGATCTTTTGATGCTTATGAATTCAAAATCACAAGTTCGGCAATAAGGGAAAAGGCTACAAAGTTCAAAACTTTAGATTTTGCCAAAATTTGATGAATCAAGAAGAATTTGGAAATAGTTCGGTTAATGAAATGTATATATAGAATATTAGAATGCTGATGACATATAAATGCACTGTGTCTTATGTTTTGCCTCTAGTTTCATAAAATTTTATGTTATACAGGTCCATAAACATAGCCATCATTTATTATGATATGCATCTAGTTTGCCAATAGCAATGTTAAAATTTCTCCAATTTTACTTCCCTAAACAATGAATGCTTCCTATTCTACTATTTAGCATGAAAGATTCGATCTTTTTTATGAATGATGGACAAATCGAGAACTTATAATCTGAGTTTATTCTGTTAGTATAGCAGGACTGGTGGTTTTGTTTGGCTACTGCATATTATTATAAAGAGTAGCTATGGAGTTGAATGTGCAACTTTGTTGACTGTAAGGACTAACCTAACCTATAGGCTTTTAGGATTGTGGCTTCCTAAAAATTTTATGCTGTTTTTCAAGAATCTAGCAAGTGCTGTAGACATACTAAAACTACTTTGGAACATAGTACAAACTCGTATTGGGGCATCAAAGAATTAGAAGATTACGGGGGCATATGAGAAAAAAGGGAAAATCTCATTGAACTATCTGGAATAGATGGTGTGCTGCTGATGTTTGTATTACATGCTTATTTGGGATTGTTCTGGACAAGCCAACATAGTGATGTTTGCTAAGATCATAATTTGTTGGATGCAGGGTGGATGTGGTACTTGTGATATGGGAGCTGCTGATGTTTGCATTCTTTGTTTTCTCAGGAGTTGCTTTGTATTTCAGGTATATGAGGGTTGCATTTTTCTTAGTATGTGTCACAACAGTTATACTGGTGTGCATGAAAATAGCAAAGAATGTAAGACAAAACAGGAGAAGTAAGCGACGAATGCTCCTCCCATTATCGATGTAAATTTTGTAGGGATCAGGCCCAGGGGAAGGGCCCTGATTTTTTCTCTTTTCTCCCACTCTTTCTTCTTCTTCTTTTTTTTTTTTTTTTATGCTTTTGTGTATCTTAGATTCAAAAAGTTGATTGAAATTTATTGATGTATGTTTTTCTTCAAGGATGCATAGCATGTTAGACAACTGCAATGAGAAAACTATTACCTTGCCACTCTTCACTAACATTTGGTACGCCAAACATTGTGCAAAATTTGTTTGTATTGAGAGAAGTTGTCAACTTTACTTTCTCTTCTGTCTTAAACAAGAGATGACTCTTTTTTGCATTGGTAATTTTTCTATTCTGGCTAAAAGATTCAACTCCTCTTATGGTGTATCCAAGTTGAGTTCCGGTATCAGGTTTAGACACTTAACAACAATTTTCCTATAAACAGGATGAGCTATGCTTCTGTACAACAGATCGTTCCAAACCTTCTGTTTTCCTTGCCACGGATTATAACCTCCTGCAATTGGGGGTTGACCTTACCGTATTGCAGTGAACTGTGAAAGCCACTTTTCTTTACTTTTTGTTGACCTTGATCTGATGGTTTGCATCAGAACTCTGCTGAAATAAATGTCAACAACAGAGATGCACTATTTTGCTAGAGCTACCTATTTGGAGATTTCTGGGCGTCATATACCGTTGATGTGGTGTTTTTCTATTTGTCTTTTAACTTACATCCTCTACCTACTTATTGTTGTTTAAGTTTGGCATTTATGTTTAACAATCATCAGAAATTTGTAGACTTAATTCAGATGATAGTACCCAAGGTTGACACTTAATACAGAAGGTATTAATATGGGATGAAAAATCAAGCCTGTTCCAATTTGAGACCAGAAGATAAATGGTTCTGCTCTATGATTTAGTATTGACGTGGAGAACTCTTGACAAATAGGAATGACAGGACTATGGGGATTCACAAAGAATCAAAGATACGTAGATGAGTGGAATTTATGAGTTTTATCTCCAAAAATTTCAGTTAATGTGCTTTATTCAATGATGAGAATCTGGAAACCTACGACTAAAAATTACTTGTCATTTTAAATGCTCAGCATCTTTAATCCCCTCATAAGGAAGAAGAGAAGTACGAATTGTTTTCCATACATAAGAACTAGAGCTTCATGTCTTCAATCTTCTACTTATATGCTTATATTATATGATTGGTTGGTATATACTATGATTGAATTACATATATGGATATTGATTGGTATTCTTCACGACAACTACGAGTTTCTCCATCAAATGAAAGTTTGTCAATACATTAATGATGATAAATGCAATGGCACAGCACATGTATGTAGATGGTTTCTTTCCCATATAAGGCCTTGTACATCCAGTTCTAATTTCACAAAATTATAGAAGTTATACTAATCTGACAGACTAGAAACTAAATACTCTTCTTTAGAAGCTACAGATTGCTACTTCTCGGCTAACTCCTACAGGGGCTAATGAACATGTAGAATGGTGAGGGGCTACAATGGAGCTAAGTAATGCTTTCTCCACATCTTTCGAAACCCGCCTTGCAAGCATAGACATTATATACTTCATGGATGCAGTGTCACAAGGTAGCATGATCGGCCCATCTCTCGGTAATCCAAACTCCTCTTCAGATATTCTGAAGAGCTCTCTGAAGATTTCACTATCAAGATATGCCAAGGGAACCGTGAATCTCTGGCTATCCACAGTGTAGATCACAAAATGGCCTTTCTCTGGTACTGAACAATGAAGTGCATCAGCATCATTGGTATGAGAAGCATCTCTTTTGGCTATTGTGATCCTTCTCCCTAAGGTGGCCATTCTCTGCCACTTAGCCATTCCAGAGAGCTTCTTGGATTAGATTATGACTTCTTTTTGGTTGATAGCACACTTCTAGGAGAAATAAGTTGTGCGGTTGCTATTTGCTAAGGTTGTGGATGAGTTCATAGCAATATCCTATCTCATCTACTTATAGGCCTGGAAAGAGGATAGTCACCTCTATATGATTAATTGAGAAGGGGCAAAGCCATGTGTCTTTTAAGTATGTAAGGACGATATCATGGTATACATGTTTGAATTGATTGAGCTATTGTTTCATGAGTTGTGGAACATATATTTGATGGCTAGAGATACATGTCGTACTATGGATGTAGTTAGGAAAGGAACATGTTGGGTCCAACTTACTAATCTAAGCGCTGTTGCTGTCAAGGACATACTGTTGCTATTTGTTGCAGTGGGGTAAGCTCTAATTGCTTTCTTGCCAACTTGTTTGACAATTTCATGCTTCCTTTGAAGTCCTTAGTCACTTGATTTCTAGCATATCATGTGCATCTACTCTCGTTCACAATTTTTGCAGTTGCAATCCTGGAGTAATGAATGTTAACTTTTCGAGCCACAAAAGGGCAAATGATGAGGGATGAATTGGTGAGGGATTTTCTTGGAGTAAAACGTTTGTTCCGTTGATCTATTTTAGCTGTAAATTATCAACAAGGATATGTAGAGGGAAGATCTTGCATTTTAACAGGGTTCATATTATCTAGGCTAAATTACAGAAAACCTCCTCATAATATACCGCTTTTTCACTTTGCCCCCCTGCCTTTCAAAAGTCTATATTTTGTCCCCTCGTAATTATGGAATTGTGCATTTACACCCCCGCCGTCAGCGTTCCGTTAGTGAGCCGTCAATTTCTTAGGTAATATACCGAAAGTACCCTTCAACCTCTTCTTCTCCCGATCGCTCCGAGGCAGAGCGCTACCTCCGCGCCGTCGACGAGCTCCGTCGCTCCGTGAGGGTTCCCGCCGCCGCCGTCGTCGGGAGCCCCCGGCGATCGTCGGCGCAGTCCCCGCCCGGTCCCTCCCCGACGACGGCGCTCCAGGTCGCCATGGCACGGCTCGAGGATGAGTTCCGCCTCGTGCTGGTATCCCGCGTGGCCCGAGGCTGGTGGGGCCCCACTCGCCGCACCACTGTGCGCAGCAGGCGTGCGCGGGGAACCGCGCATGTGTGCTGGCGCAGGTCAGCGCGCGGGGACCCACGCCTCCTCTGGCGCGGGTCAGCGCGAGGTGAGGGATAGGCCGCCGCGCGGACGCTTCACTCGTCCGCGCGGGGACGCGCTCCCTCTCCATGTCCAGCTCCCTGGGCACCCGACCTCTCCGACGGCGGCGGAGACGACGACGACGACGACGACATGGGGGGATGAGGAGGAGAGCTTCTCGGTAGGGACGGGGGCGGGGGCGGCGGTGGACTCGGAGGGGAGCAGCGCGAGGGCTTTGCGGCGCTGCAGATTCGACGGAGCAGCTGCCGGTCGATGTGGAGCATCCGCGAGAGCTTCTCTGCCGTCATTATAAAGCATAGGGATAAGGAGGGCATTATCGTCATTTCGCATGTTCTGTTAACCCCGTTACCTTCTAAAAATAATTTCGTAATTACGAGGGGGCAAAATGTACGCTTTTGAAAGACATGGGGGCAAAGTAAAAAAGTGGTATATTATAGGGGGTTTTATGTAATTTAGCCTATTATCTAATATGTGATAGTGATAATTTTACTAGTAGGATTTCTTTTTTGAAGTGAAGGCCTAGAAGCTGTTGTAAGATCTTGAATTTTAACTGGTTGTAAATCATTTCATATGAGATAGTCATAGATTTAGGGGTAGAATTTCTCATTTGAAGATGACTAGAAATTATGATATACAAGATCCAAATGAAGATTGGCAAGAAGATAACAGATATGTGGATTATATGCTGATGACTGGCCAGAGAAGGAAACTATCAAGGTTAGGATAATGAGGTCCACATTAGTATTCAGCAGGACAAGGGGACAAGATTATAGAAAGGACACTGAAGGACACCATATGTGGCCACTCAAAATTGTTGCTTAATAACTTTTCTTTGAGCTACTATTTATCCTCCTTGCTTTGTGTCCATTTCATTTTCATCATACTGTGGGCATCTTCTCTGGTTCATAATAGGGTTAAAATGACATGAAATTGGAACATTTACTTCTAGTAATTTGGTATTGAAAAATAGCTTCCCATCCTCAATGCATACTGAATTCCCATCAGAATTATGCTGAAGATTATCTCAAATTTAGCGAGCAAGGTCGACTTGAATTCTTTATATTCTTGGATGCAGAATACAAGGGTCAACTAGAATTTTCCTCTTCTTGGTTAGTACATTGTTGGCCAATTGAGGGTCATGGATTCAAAGAAAACCACATAGAATTTGTGTGGAACAAGCGAACTCGAGCATTCATTCGAGTATCCTAGAAAGATATATATATATATATTTGTGGAATTAATCTTAAGCTTTTAGAGAACGATGTTTATTTATTTTATATTCAACATTCTTTCTCACGTCTGAACTCGAAACTTTTTAATAGACTCAAAACGTGGGCGTAATTAAATGGGAGAAAATTAAATAATGTTATGAGCCTGGCGAGACACAAACTCAGGACCTCCTGTTCTGTTATGGTGTTTATCTATTTTATATTCAACAATATTAAATTAAGAAAGATATATATAAAACTCTAGAGATGAAAATTTCACGGGTATTGTAGACCTCCAATTAATAAAGGCGCTTATTTCGCTAATTTATAGATTCTTTCTGATTATGAAGCATCTTGCATAGATGTATCTTTTCCCTACAATCCAATTCTGAACAATGAAAAGCTGGAGTGCTTCAATCTTTACACTGCTCTTTACAATGACCTAGAGAAGGAGATTTAGGTGCATTATTCAAATGGCCAGATGTCCACAGAAAAGTAATGCCATGATTATTGTTTTCCTTTCGAATGAGACCTTGACTATATGGGAGAGTTTTTCTTTCCCCCTCTTGAACTCATCCAGTGCTACAGTAAGGTTTAAATAATAACGGAGAGTGCCTATATAGTTGTATAATGCAACTATATGTGTCGTAGAGGCTCTCAAATTGTTCTATTTATTTGATGTCGCGTGATGACAATACATCTACTGAAAAAACAAGACAATTTGAAGACACAGAAGGTAAAATACAGGCTCTACAATATGATTGAAGCGCAAAGTAAAATTCCTTTCATGAAAGTTGGTTTGTACATCTAGTTGCTTTACAAAATTGGATTGAAGACATACACTGATACAATTATCAGTGATTAGAAGCTACAAATTGCTATTTGTTTGCTAACTTCTACAGGTGCCAAAGAACAAGTAGAATGGCTCGGGGTCAAAATGGAGCTCAGTAATGCTTTCTCCACCTCTTTTAAAACCCTCCTTTTGAGCAAAGACATTATAAACTTCATTGATGCAGCATCACAAGGCAACACAATCGGCCCATCGCTTGATAAGCCGAACTCCTCTTCGGCCATTTTGAAGAGCTTTGCAAAGACCCTGCCATTGAGATATGCTAAAGGAACCATGAATCTCTTTTCATCAATAGTGTACACCACAAAATGGCCTTTCTCTGCTACTAAACTACGACATATATTATTGTTAAAAGAAGCTTCTCTTCTAGCCATTGTGATCCTTCTTCCTAATAGAACAGTTCTCTGCCACTCCTTGGCCATTTCAAAAAGCCTCTTCGATTGAATCATGGCTTAATCTTTGGCTAATAGCTCACTTGTTGGATGAAGAAGAGTTAGATTGCTAGGGATGTAGATGTGTTGATAGCAAGCAAACTATTTGATGTACTTATAGGCCAATAAGTAGGGTAGCTTTCCATTCTGTATGATTGGTAGAGAAGGGGCAAAGCCATGTGTCAAGTAGATAAGATGATAATGCTGGGGTATACATGTTAGAATTGGTTGAGCTTTTGTTATCTCAATGATGGATTGAATATACATCAGTGGCTATAGAGGAATTTCATACAAAGGCTTGGGACAGGATATCAACATGATTTGAATTAGTATTTGTCGGTATATCTCTTCCTTTTTCTCTATTTCTTATCAGTTGGGGGTGGGGTTGCCTCTTAATTGGTTTCTTAACAACTTGTGCGACAATACCGTGCGTCCATTACAGTCATTTGTCATTTGATTCCCAGCATCTCATGTGCAGCTTCTCTTTCAGAATATCTGCATCCATTCGATTTTTGAATGCTATTAATAATTGTAGAACCAAGAAATGGATTATGATAAGGGAGAGATTACCGTATGATTTCTGGAGTTATCAAGTGTTCAGCCTGTCCTTTTATCTCTTTAACTCGCAAATTTCTGAAATAACATGTGAAACAAAAGATGTTGGATTTTATCATTCATGGTAGATACATTTTCATAGGAGGTAATAGTACATTTTGGCCTCAAATTTATCTTTTAAAGATCCAGATGTGGGGCTGTGGGAAGAACATCATAGATCTGGAATGTGTACATGAAGAATTTTCTATATGACAATCTGGAAAGCTATTGATGAGTACTGATGTGGGTTAATACCAATTACCAAATATATGTAGCGTTGCCCCCTATCATCAGATTCTGAATAATGTACTCAAATTAAACATTTTCCTTAACATAATGTCGTTGAGAAGCAGTGCATTATTTGACGGGGAAGGTGTCCAAAAAAAAGAGGAAAAGCCGTGATTTTAAGTTCTCTTTTTGTCTTTTTAACTTATTTTTTTTTCCGGTTTCAACTAGCCCATATATCAGAGGTACAAGAAGGAAGGTTTTATGATTGAGAGTGTCTATTAACTTTTGTTGTAGCTATGTGAATCATACAAGCCCATCAGTTGGTTTTATACATTGGTTTGATGGCAATGTATCGAAAGCAAAATTTAAGAGGACAAATTTATGAAGAAGTGCATGGTTGTAGAAATTTGATTTCATTATAAAGGTTCTGTACATCCAGGTTTTCACAAACTTGAATAGGTGATACGAAATACACCGATCAAAAGCTACAAATTACTACTTGTTGGCTAACTCCTACAGGGTTCAAATAACACGTAGAATGGTGCGGAGGGATAATTGAGCTAAGTAATGCCTTCTCAACCTCCTTCGAGACCTGTCGTGCAAGCAAAGACATCATGTACTTCATGGATGCTGCATCACAAGGCAAAACAATCGGCCCATCGCTTGGTAATCCAAACTCCTCTTCAGACATTCTGAGAAGCTCTCGAAATATTCCGCTATCGAGATAAGCCAAAGGTACCATGAATCTCTTCTCATCCACAGTATAGATCACAAAATGTCCGTTCTCTGCTGTCGAACTGCTACATGCATCAGCACAACGAGAAGTATCCTTTCTGGCCAGTGAGATCCTTCTTCTCCTTAAGAGTGCCATCCTCTGCCACTTTTTAGCCATTTCAATAAGCCTCTTGGAATGAATCATGGCTTCACTTTGGCTAGTAGCTCACTATTGTGAAATAACAACTAGATTGCTAAGGATGTGGATGAGTTCATAGCAAACTACCTATCTCATCAACTTATAGGCCAGGAAAGAAGGGTAGCTTTCTCTATGATTGGTGTACAAAGGGGCAAAACCATGTGCAGATATGAGAATTATTCTGGGGAATGCATGTTGTGATTGGTTGGAGCATACATTAGAGGCTAGAAATGCATTTCTTTCTAAGGATGTAGACATTGTTACAACAAATTGGTCCAGCATATTAATCTTCAAGATCTGAAACTGATATCTATGTTATGTTAGTTCATTCTACATTTTTTTTGAATTATTTTCCATTTCTTTTGGCGACAAGATAAAGAAGGCTCACCTAAACTGTTTTTGCTTTTAAGGACAATTTTTGCTTTTAAGTTTCCAAAGTCTTGCGGATGATACCTTCTTCTTCTGCAAGGCCGACAGAACGCTGGTTGAAAATCTTCTTTTCGTCTGGCAACCCTTTGAGTGGGCTTCGGGCCTCAAAATCAACAAGAACAAGACCGAGCTTTTCTACACGGGAAGGAGACGCCAATGTGGAAAGAGATTGGCTGATGTTTTGGGCTGTAAAGTGGAGTGCCTACCTATCCGTTATCTGGGACTACCGCTTAAAGTGGGGCGTCTGCGAATGGAGGACTGGGGACCAGTGATCAGCAAAGTCGAGAAGAGAATGGATGGGTGGCAAGCCAAACTCCTTTCCCAAGGCCGTCGGCTCACCCTCGTCAACTCAGTGCTCGTGATCCTCCTTATGTACTTTCTCTCGATCTTCAAAGCGCCCAAGTGGGTAATCAGTCGAATAGAGAGCCTTAGAAGAGCTTTCTTCTGGAGGGGTCAGGAGAAGGTGTTGGGTGGATAGTGTCTTGTTGGGTGGAAGACTGTCTGCAGGAGCAAGAAGAACGGGGGGCTGGGCGTGCTGAAGCTCGAGAACATGAACTTAGCCTTGCTTTCAAAATGGTGGTGGCGGTATTTTTCAGACAAGACAACATTGTGGGGTCCCCTAATTGACTGCCTTTATTATACCCGGAGGAGACCACTTAGGGAAGGTGCGGCCTTCAAGCCGTACTCTACCTGGTGGCGCAGTGTGCTGTGGACAAGGGATTTCTTCAAGTGTGGAGCAATGTATTGCGTTGGGGACGGAAAAAGGGTAAACTGGTGGACTAACATCTGGATCGGACAAGTGCCCTTTGCACCTTATTCTCGATTATTTTCGATAATGTTCGGTGCAAAGATCGCAGGATTATGGGCTGCTGGGGTGCTAACGGATAGAGGTGGGCGAAAATTCTGGATGAAAGGGAGCGTCGATCGAACTCTTATGTAGACATGCTACGACAGCTTAAGGACGAGGTTCAAGCTGTCTCTCTCAACGACGCAACCGACAGTATCAAATGGAGGTGGTCTAAGACGGATATTTTCACCGTCAAGTCGGCTTACAAGTTTCTACAAGATGGCAGTTTAAGGGATAGTAGATTCGATCGTCTTTGGACGATCAGCCCCCTTGAAAGTTAAGATCTTTGTTTGGCTCGTCCTCGGGGTAGGTTACGTACCGCGGATAACCTTCGCAAGAGAGGCTAGATTGGTAACGACCGCTGCAACTTCTACTTAGATGTATGTGAGACGGTTGATCACCTCTTTCTGGGTTGTGCCAGCATCAAGGCCATCCTGCTCAGTTCCCTTCCTAACAAACGTCTTATTACGCTCTGTCCTTCTGCCTTCAAGCTCTGGGAAACTTCCTCCTCGAAATGTGGAGCAGCTCATGGGGCTGACCTTGGGACGATAGCGGCCATCTGGTGGGTTATGTGGTTGGAGAGGAATAAGAGGGTTTTTGACTAGAAAAAACGCCCTCTGAACTTGGTTCTGGCGGATGCGCGTTCCTTTAGAAAGCTTTGGGGTCACTACTATGGTTAGAGTCCACTGTGTTTAGAGTCTTTCTTTTTTATTTTTATTTTTTTTTTCTTTTTATTTTTTTTCCTCTTGGGGGTGAGACCTCGTTGTCTCCTGTTGTTGCTTAGTTCATCCCTCTTTGAATGAAGCGGTAGCATACTACATTCCTCTAAAAAAAAGGGACAATTTTTCACTATTAGTTGGGAGTGGGGCTGCTCTTAATTGGTTTCTTCCCAACTTGTGTGATAATATCATGCTTTAATTGCTCTCATTAGTCATTGATTTATAGCATATCATGTGCACCTTGTATCATCCAGAATTTTGCACCAATGCTGTTTTCGGAATGCTAATACCTGTTACTCATATTGAGGCCCACGTAGTCGTCAGGCTTTAGAAAGGTCACCAAAGGACACTTTGGACAACCACTCCAAGTTGTTCTTGACAACAACATTTGAGCAAGGATGTATCATGTTCACTTCATTACTAATTGATTTTTGTCATAGCATGAGCTTCTTCTCTGGCCCATTTTAGTATTGTAAGTGCCAAGATGACAAAGTAATAGATTGACTAGAGCATTTACTTTTTAAAACCACCTATTAAAAGGTAACTAACTTCATATGTTTACTACCTGCTTTTGATTGTGCAGTGAAGAAGCTTTTGCACACTACAAGAAAAGCGGCCTTTGGCGACGCTTTTTGAGGCACATAACGACGCGTAAAAGCGTCGTCAATGTAGTCGCCGACGCTTTAGAAAGCGTCGGGAAGTGGGTTGGTAAGTGCAGTGACGAGAGAAATATGGCGACGCTTACAAAAGCGTCGGTAAATATGCCGTCGCGTTATTCCCGACGCACTAAAGCGTCGTTATTTTCGTCGGTAATAGCAATCTATTGTCGACGCATTAAAGCGTCGGCAAATGATCATCGATTTACGACGCTATAAAGCGTCGCCTATTTTTCTTTTTCCCGACGCACGAAAGCGTCGTTATTTTGGTTGGTAATAGAAATTATTGTCGACGCATTAAAGCGTCGGCAAATGATCGTCGATTTACGACGCTATAAAGCGTCGCCTATTTTCCTTTTTCTCGACGCATTAAAGCGTCGTTATTTTGGTTGGTAATAGAAATCTATTGTCGACGCATTAAAGCGTCGGCAAATGATCATCGAAAAAAGTCATGTAACGACGCTTTAATGCGTCGACTATTTTCTTTTCCCCGACGCATAAAAGCGTCGGCAAATGTATATATATATATATATATATATATATATATATATATATATATATATATATATATATATATATATATATATATATATATATATATATATAATTCGCAATACAATTTGCAATACAAACAAAAATGTATAGATCAAACAAAAATTTACAATACAAACAAAAATTCAAGAACTAAAATCTATTTCTCATACACATTTATAATCAAAGAACTAATCAGAATGACAACAACATAAATAAATAGTCAAAATATAAACTTCATTCCAAATGTATTTTGTTACTAAGTCAAAGCAGTAACAATCTATTTGCATATAAAGTTAGTTCCAAAAGTATGATACTTCTAAGTTTTACAAAATTAAAACTAACAAAAAGTCAAAGTCATCTAAATCATCTATAGTGATGGTGATTCTCTTGTCTCAATGCCTAAGTTCCCGGATTGGCCGACAAGCCGATGCAATAGAGATTTTATTTCATTCATTTCCGATTCGTGTTTCTTTTGCATATCTTGCATTTGAGCTTGCAATTTTTGAACTTCCTCTTTCATTGGATCATGCCTTTCATTCTCTACATTCCTTAGTTGAGCTTGAATTCCAAAAACTTGTGTTGGTGTAGGACCAATCCCATAGCCCCTCACACGACCATATCGATCTTCTCCTTTTTTTTCCTTGAAAATAGCATCTTCAATTTCTTTGGTGGCATTTGAGAACTCCGATGTGCTCGCTTGTTTAGTTAGATCTCCCAATAAATCCTCCTACATTAAAGCAAGATACATAAACATATCAATTACTTGCCAAATAAGTTTATTGATGCATAAAAAAGTTAAAACAAAATGTATTTTGAATACCGCAAAATCATTTGATGCTTGGTTAATATATTCTCCATCTTTAGTTTTGTGAGTTATTACAAAAAACTCAATACGTCCTGGATCTCTATCATTTTGATCCACCTGACAATAATCATATTAACAAGCTTAGCACAAAAATATAATTCAACTAAATCAACTTGAAACTAGAAACATAAAAATATATATAAGTAAATTTATAGAATAAAGAAAGAATTTAATACAAATTCATGTCTCGTTCTTGCAAAACTTTTGGAACCAGTTGTGTGAGGAGTTGTATGATTTGCACGAGATGCCTTTCCAATTCTGGAGAGATTCTATAGAAATAAAATATGTCAATTCAAAACTATAGTACAAAACTATGAGTAACTGCAAAAAGTATAATCTAATTGATCAAAATTAACTACCTCACTTCTCTCCGAAAACCAATTGCGGACAAGATCTATCCATTGTTGTGACACAATTTCGGGCGGAACATTACTAGCAATCTCTGCTTGTGTACTTTTAGACTTTTTATATTTTGCTTTAAGCTCGTGCTTGTAGTCTTTCCATTTTCTACTTACTGATTTCAACACCCATGTTTCAACTTTATCATCGTGAGGAAGAACAAACTTACTCTACAAGAAAGAAAAATAATAGTAAAAATTGCATCGCTTAATTAGATTAAAGCTTAATTAAATTGCTTTGAGCAGCAGCTCATTAGCTGCTGCTCAAGCAGCAACCTGTGTTGCTGCTTGAGCGGCAACATGAGCTGCAGCTCAAGCAGCAGCCTGAGCTGCTGCTTGAGCAGCAGAGGAGCAGCAGCTCAGGCTGCTGCTTGAGCAGCAGCTCTAGCTGCTGCTCAAGCAGCAGCCTGTGAGCAGCAGCCCCTGGTCAAGCAGCAGCTCAGGCTGCTGCTCAAGCAGCAGCCTGTGAGCAGCAGCCCCTGGCTGCTGCTCAAGCAGCAGCCTGAGCTCTAGCTGCTGCTCAAGCAGCAGCAGCTAGCTGCTGCTTGAGCTAGCAGCTGCTTGAGCAGCAGCTCTCTAGCTGCTGCTCAAGCAGCAGCTAGAGAGCTGCTTGAGCAGCAGCACTTCGCTAATTCCTGAATTTCTGAAATTCGGTAATTCCTTGAACTTTAACTCACTTTTCGACCCGATGCACTTCGCGTCGGTACGAAACGCACCGAACTCGACTGTAATCATATTTGAAATATGTTACAGGTCATTTTGCCGCATTTCACCATTTTGCAAATTCGGCGAACGGGGACTTAAGCTTTGCAATTTAAAGCTTCAAAAACTCTAAATTAACTTACTACTCAAAGCAGCAGCCTGAGCTGCTGCTTGAGCAGCAGAGAGCATGTAAAATTAAGCAGAAGGTCCTATTTGTAAAATTAAAGTCCTATTTGTAAAATTTAGCATGTAAAATTGAGCATAGATATGTTATGACTATCTTACATCTCTTGTTGACGTATAATATGAGTGATAGAGTCAAATTAAGATCCTATTTGTATGCATGTATGTATAGAGTCAAATTAAGGTCCTATTTGTAAAATTGAGCATGTAAAATTGAGCATATGTCCAATTGAGCATGTGTCGAATTGAGCATGTAAAATTTAGCATATGTAAAATTGAGCATAGATATGTTATGACTATCTTAGATCTCTTGTTGTCGTATAATATAAGTGATAGAGTCAAATTAAGGTCCTATTTGTATGCATGTATGGATAGAGTCAAATGAAGTGATAGAGTCTACAGATTTTCATCTTGAATAATGACATTACAAAAATACTCACCCGAGTCATTCTGTTGATATCTATTTTAAACGGCGCCGCAGGCATAACTTTCCAACTTACATAGTGGATAGGACACATATTCCCACGTCGTGCAACTGTGCCTAACCAACCGCCTAAAATTCCCCCGCCTTTCTTTATAGGCTGCCCAAATTTGTTCCATTCAACTTTAATTCTTTCTCCAGATGGTAAATTCCAAACATCTTTGGCACATGTCACTCCTCTTTTCTTCTTTAAATTACCTTGCTCATCTGAATAAAAAGAGTCGTAAAGAATGTTAATGATAAATAGTAAAGCATACAGAAAATGATCATTAAAAAGAGTGAAGATTACCAATTATCTCCAATGTATCATTATCTTGAACATTTGTTGATTCCTGCCCTTGAAGATTGTTTTCAGAGGGCTCGGACTGTAAAGTAGGCTGATTTTCTGAAGAAGCGGGATCTAAGGTAGGTGATAAGTCATCACCATTTGATTGAGCTTGATCATCTTGAAGTGTTGTAATTACATAATTTCTCAATCTTTTTGATCTTACCATTGCTTATAAACCTGCATAATGAAGGCATGAATACAACTTAGTAAGAAGTATAGGTACAACTTACTAAATTAACTTACTAAATTAAAGTATCGATATTTTTGAGATCACATTGTATGATATGAACAAATGGATCAAAATAAAACATAAACATCTAAACATAATATTTTATTAGAAACATTTTTATCATGCATTTATGCCTAAGAGTTTGCAAAAACACCTATATCATGTATTAGTGTCTCATCATCAATTGATCGGGCCCAACTTGTATAATTATCTAATTCGTCGGTGGTTGGAATATTCGAAGGCATGCATTGGGTGTATGTCTCATCATCGTCGTCGTTTTGTAATCTTGCACTCATATCATACAAATCTTTTGGCTTTATCGTAATGACATGAGACCATTCCTCATTCTTTGGATCTTGAACATAAAATACTTGCTTGGCTTGAGATGAAAATATGAATGGATCATCCTTCAACAATTGACCCGTATGAATCAACTTAGAAAAATTCACAAGAATAAAATCATTTGTGTCTGTCTTCAATCCCCTTGGTGATTTAATATCTATCCAATCACAACGAAATAAAACAACCTTAAAACTTCCATAATAATCTATTTCAAAAATATCAGTAAGTTTGCCATAATAAGTTTGCCCCTCAGCTTCAACCATAACTCCAGAATTTTGTGTTTTTCTGAACTTCTCACGATTTTTTGTGTGGAATCTAAATCCATTGATGATAAAACCATTACATCGCTTGGCAACATTGTTTGGACCGCGGGCGATTGCTATAATTTCATCAGGACATTTTCTCTCAGCCATTTGTGGGACCTAAAATATTTAAAAAGTATGATAATTAAATAATTTCTATCAATGACAAGAAAAGAAAATTTTATCAATTTAACATGAAAAGTTCTCACCTGTGCAAGAAGCCATTCAGAAAATTTCTCTACTAACCATTTATGCTCAATATTTGAGTTATCTCGAATGTTAGGATTTGCCTTCCGTTGAGAATCCAAAAATTCACTATATACATGTTTAGAAAATTATATATTTAGAATGTACTTATATCGTACTTAAAATTAATTGTATGGGTAAATTTTTTAAATAATATTTACCTACGATATGGGAATATTTTATCACAATGGAGTAAAACATATCGGTGCGCTTGTGCTAACGAAATGTCATCAAGAATGACACTCTCAACCTTGCCTAGAACTCGACCCCCAGATAAGAACATGTAATTATCTGTGTTGTCCACATTATCAGAGTTTCGTTGTGGTCGATTAAAAATCGACTCCACACCTTCAAGAAATCTTGAGCAAAAGGTTATACACTCTTCTGCAATATATCCTTCTGCAATTGAGCCCTCGGGTTGAGCTCTATTGCGTACATAGGACTTTAAGCGCACTAAGTACCTTTCAGAAAAATAAAACAATATCATTACAATGAAAGATTAAAAATTAACATATCTAATTAACATGTGATTAAAATCACTACCTCTCGATAGGGTACATCCATCTGTAATGTACAGGTCCACCTAATTTTGCCTCCTCTATTAGGTGAACAAGTAGGTGAATCATAATGGTAAAAAAATCTGGAGGAAAAATTTTCTCCATGTGACAGAGCGTTAATGCAATACGAGACTGTAGTTGATCAAGTTCCTCCATATTAAGAGCCTTTGAGCATAACGATTTAAAAAATGATGATAACTCACAAATAACTGCTACAACTTGCATAGGCATGATTGCCCTCACTGCTATTGGCATAATATCTTGCATCAGAATGTGGCCATCGTGCGACTTAAGATTTGAAAGTGTTCGCTCTTTTAAATTCACCCCTCTTGAAATATTAGATGCATAACCATCAGGAACTTTGAGATTTTTCAAAACAGTTAGAAAATTGACATTTTCTTGCACTGACATAGTATAGAACGCACGAGGTATATGGGTTTTATTATTAGGCATCACCACTGGATGAAGGTCATGCCTTATGTCAATATCTTTTAGATCAAGACGTGATTTCAAATTGTCTTTACTCCTCCCGTAAACATTCAACATGGTACCAATGAAATTGTCACTAACATTTTTCTGGATATGCATTACATCTAGATTATGTCGAAGAAGATGATCCTTCCAATAGGGTAGGTCGAAAAAAATACTTTTCTTTTTCCATGAATGTTCTTGGGGACGTGTTTCATCATCATCATCATTATGAGAATCAATAATAAAATCATCAGCATCCTCAAAAATTTTAACTTGTTCTTCTACCACCTCCCCTCGTCTCCTCTTTCTACTAGACTTAGAGACTTTTCCATACTTATTGTTGATTCCTTCTAGTTGCTCAAGAATATCAATTCCAGATGGTAAATTTGGAGCAGTTCGTAACTCTATCGAACCATCAAACTCATCTTTTTGAAATCTAAATTGATGATTTTGTGCTAACCATCTACGATGACCCATGTAGCAGAATTTACCTCCATGCTTTAACCAACGAGAATCAGTTGACATACCACAACAAGGACAAGCAAAACGCCCTTTTGTACTCCAACCAGATAAGTTTGCATAAGCAGTAAAATCATTAATACTCCATAATAGAACTCCTCGCATATTAAAGTTTTGCTTCGTGAAAGCATCAAATGCATCAACGCCTTTCCATAACTCATTCAATTCATGAATTAGAGGTTGTAAAAAAATATCAATATCATTGCCTGGACCCTTTTCACCTGGAATAACTATTGATAATATCAAAGATGATTGTTTCATACACAACCATGGTGGTAAGTTATAAGGAATCAAAACAACTGGCCATGTGCTATAAGTAGAACTCATTGTCCTGAAAGGATTGAATCCGTCGCTAGCTAATCCAAGTCTTATACTACGAGTATCAGACACAAAATTCGGATGGTGAGAATCGAATGATTTCCATGCCAAAGCATTTGCTGGGTGTCTTAAGATCCCATCCTTTGTTCGACCTTCTTCATGCCATCTCATGGAGGAAGCCATCTTTGATGACATAAAAATTCTTTTTAATCTCGGTATTAACGGAAAATATCGTAATACTTTTGCCGGTTTTTTCTTTTTTGTTGTATTTTCATATTCTTGTACAGAATCATCTTCATCATCTTTATTTATTATTCACCTTGAAGCTCCACATGTACGGCAATTTTCTTCGTTTACACTTTCATTCCAATATAACATGCAATCATTAGGACACGCATGAATTTTTTCGTATCCGAGCCCTAATTGTTTTATTAACTTTTTAGCTTCATATGAAGATGATGGCAATGAAACGCCCTTCGGAAAAGCATCCTTTAGTAGTTGGAGTAACATAGTGAAAGATTTTCCGGACCACCCGTTCAAACATTTGAGATGAAAAAGCTGGAGTATAAAAGAGAATTTCAAAAAATTTGTGCATCCTGGGTAAAGCTCTTTATCACAATCTTGCATCAAAGTTGCATGTGAAGTTCCATCAACATTTGGCAAATGTTGTTGTGTAGTTCTTTCACTAGAATTTTCAATATTATCCTCATCGACTATTGAATCACTATTTAAAATTATATTGGAAAATCCAAAGGCATCTTGGAGCAATCCTCTCATATTTTCTTGTCCTATGATTTCTTCTTGCACATTAGTGTAGTCTGTAATGCTTGGGGCATGTTGAGCAGCTTCACTAGAAGAAAAAATAAAAGATTCCCCGTGAAATACCCGGTCGGTATAACCTAATGAGAATCCCTTCCATACCAAATGTTCCTCCACAACTTCTGGAGTATGTGAGGAACAATTGCAACATTTTCGACAAGGACATACAATCTTTCCTCTGTTTGATGATTTTTCGGTAGCAAATCTAATAAAATTAGCAATACCATCTAAATAAGCCTTACTATTTCTCTGCTTATTAATCCAGCTTTTGTCCATTTGTTTAGGCTGCCAATAAACAACTAATTACCATAAGAAAAAAAAACTATGAATTTACTATATATTCTCATATTTCACCCTATATATAAATTATTTTAATTAATATTCTAATAAATATACACAAGCATTTGATTTAGTTTTGCAGGCCCCAAAACAAGCTTCTAATATATTTTCAAAATGAGAGAATAATCCTGTGCAAATTATGGAACGAAATTAGAATTTGATGGTTTCCAACTAAATTAAAAATGATGCAATTGCGTACTTTGATACTGATTATTGCTATTGCTCATGCTCGGCCAACCTGATCCTTATACTGTACACCATATTTATTCGCTACACTATTTATTCAAAGACACCAAAAAATTAATGTTTTCTCAACAAAGTACTCTCCACTCTCAATCAACCTAATGATATAAATGAAAACTAACATCTCCGTTAAAAAGTGTCGGTTGCTTTTTACAGTAAAAAAATAAGAAAGCACATGTAAATGGCAAAAGTAGATGTAAATAACTTGATAAAAGCTTTCGATGGATCTATCTTGAAGGTTAATTTTGTCATCTAAACAGTATAACAGGTCAAATATTTTATTTTTTTAACAAATATATATAGTATTTATTTTGTTCTAAACAGATAAATTAATTTTAATACTAAAGCAAAAGGCAAAATAATTAGACAAATACAACTTTTGTACATGGCAAAATCCTAACCCATCATCTAATTTTATTAGAATTTCATAGGCAAACAAACAAAGCACTATCTACCAAGCTGTTATGGAGAACACTGATTTGGATGCCAAAAAAAAAAAAAAACTCTGGCATTGAAAGCATAACCAACCTTAATTTTTGGCTAAGAAAAAATTAATTACCTAGAGTTGGAAAAGAGATGGTAGTGGTAGCTGTGGCGGTGGGGGGTGACAGTTGTGGTGACCCAGATCTCCGCAGGGCTTCTACAGTGCGTTTAGCAGCTTCTGGAGGCCTATGTGGCATGTCGGCGGTGTTTCTGCACCAATTTGGACTCAAGTGATGGACTTCGGGTGTATAATGGATCTCGTGAGTGATCGGAGGACCCCGTCAGATGTTTTGACGTGGTTTCGCGCGAAATGGTTATTAAAATTGGACTCAGCGCGAAATTTGAGTAAAGAACACTTCTCCGGAAATTTTCGGCAAATTTTAGAAGGGGAATTTGGCAAATCGGACTTCGGATTTGGATTCAGCGCGCGAAAACGGTCAAAATGGACTATTTACTTGTATTTTTCGGAGCTCGGATGACCCGGCACGGATTTCGAGGATTTTGGTAATGTTCCGGCCGCCGGAGGGGCGCCGGCGGCGGCGGCGGGCGGCGGAGCGCGGCGGCTGGCGGCGGCGGAGGTGCGCGGTCCACCGCGGAGGCATGCACCCGGGCGCTGGCCACGTGGCGCCTCCCGGTTGGCGGGCGCAGTGGGCGCGGTCCACGGGATGGCGCGGGTGCACGGTGGACCGGAGCGGGACACGTGGCGTGATGGCATTGGCTGGTGCACGAGCGCGCGGTCCATGCAGCTGGCAGCTGGTGCCTCGGGATGCGGGCCCGACACGGGGCCGTGGGCGGCGCGGCCGCGCACGTGGGCGCGACGTGGGCGCGGCCGGGCGCACGTGGGCGCGAATCCCGAGGAGTTGACTCCGCGTTCGGCGGCAGAGCTGGAGGACACGTGGCGCGACGCGGTTGGCCGCGCTCGCTGTTGCCTGTTCGGGGACACGTGTCACTCCAGGGGCGATTCGGGCGCAGCTGGTTTGGGGTACATTTTGGGTCACTGTAGCAGCCCGGAAGTTTCGGGCGCCCGAAAGTTGGGACAAAATGGGTATTTCAGGATTTGTTGAGTTGGGGCTATAAATAGCCCCCTTTGGCCTGCGTTTTGAAGGTTTTGCCGAGCTCTTCTCAGGCAGAGGTTTTAAGAGGAAATGTTCCTCACCTTGTGCTCCACCTTGTGATGGATTTACAGAATTTTTGGAGGCCTCGAGATCCGTGCTTTCTGCGACGCGGCGCACTGCGACGTTTCTTGGATTTTGGCTTCTACCGTCGCCTTTCAGTGTGGGAGACCCCCTGAGCTACCCCGATGGAATTTTGAGACGATTTTTGCGGCACCGCGTTCACGAGAGGTACGCCTTCGATTTCCGTGTTGATCACCTTGATTGATTCTGAGTTCTTGGCACGGTTTACGAGGCATTTCTAAGCCACTGTTTTGCTGGTGGATTTCTGGACAGCGGAGGCTTGCCGGAATTTTATCTCCGCAACCGAGTGTCGGATCGAGACGAGCCTATACACTTTTTGGATCTACTCGTCGCAAGGATTATCATTGTATTTTTCTGGGATTTTTCTGAGGCTTGCCCGAAGGTATACTATTCCCCTTTTATCTGTGTTTGAGTTTACAGTTGTGTGGTTGTGAGTGTTTGCGCACCTGTACTGTGGAATTTGTAACTTGGCCTACGGGGCTCGGATTTGGGCGTGCAGGTACCCGTTTCGAAGGTCTCGACGAGACGCTCGCGGTGATATTTTTATCGGAATTTTCAGGGCACTTTCTGCAGGTGGGAATTTCAGATCTTCAGGACTGTCTTCTGCAGATTTTTGTACTTGGTTATTTTGTGGAATAAAGTGTAACCTTGGACCTTTTGTTGTACCCAGGAGTATTTGCGGATGTTTGTGAACCCGTTGGGTTGAGGATTAGTGGAGGTTGTTGCTTCTGGTGTTTTCAGCTGTGGAACTCCGGACAGTTAGCATTTTCAGGTGGGTGGCCTTGTCTTCACGACCTATGGACTGTGCATTAATTCTATCTGTGTAGGGACTTGCATGTTATAGATGTGTTTTATATAGCATGCTAGATTATAGGAATTGATGTTCCTGATGTTGATAGATCATCATGTATTTATTGTCCTTCCCTACAAGCTGTTGATTATTGTTATCTTGGAATTTGACCTAGCACCCCTGTCATATGATTGCATGTGTAACCAGACTGGTAGAAAACCCTCACTTGGGCTAGGGTTATTTCTGCTTTAGACATCCACACTTCTATCTTTCCTGGACATAGTGTTCTTCCTCGCCCGGGTAGTGGGCCGAGTGGTCAGGAGTTATCTTTTAGTGTGGGATGCATGTTACGCTCGTGCTTGGGAGCAGAGTGGCGTCTGGTAGATGTAGTTGGTTGTTCATCTGTAGCGGGAGCCGTTTGGGTAGACGGCGGTCCCGAGATGTTTTATTTTTCTTGTTTTATCTGTCGCCGCTGTGCTAGTGGCAGCGGTAGATCAGTGTTAGCAGAACCTTAAACCCAGAACCTTTTTGGACACACATATGATTTTTGTCAACCAAATATTTTCTTCCAAGCATCGTAGGGTCGCCTGAGTCTGTTCCTGTTTGATTGGACGAAGGCATTAGCCCTTCGAGGCTTAGATATAAAACTTGGTTTCAACTGTTTTCCTAAGCAGAACTAAAAATCATTAAATATGGATTTCTTACAGATCAGATGGCTTCAGTAAGAAATGTCACAGTTTTTCCTATAAATTAACCACCGAGATGATTCAAGTGGTCTGGGTTCTAAGGTCTGCCTTTTCTTGGGACGAGAACAACGAGAGGCTATGCCTAGAGCCTGTTCTTGTTTGATTTGGGTTGTAGGTTCTAGTCTTTCGGTGTTCCCGGACCCTTCATTGGGTCAGTGGTTGAGATGTTCGGCCTGTTTGGCCTGTTGAGTCAGCTGTTCGCAGTGGATGCGATGTCGGCCTGTTGAGGCAGTTGTTCGCAGTAGATGCGACGTTTGGCCTGTTTGGCCTGTTGAGACAGTTTCTCGCAGTGGATGCGACTTGGTGCCAGGAGTTGGCAGAGTGTGATCTAGAGGTTGTTTCTCTGATTTAGTGGTGGAGGTGGTTCTCCCACTTAGCCTTGAGGATCTTGGGGTTCTGGCAGATCGAGTCGTGGAGGTTTCCCGACTCAGCCATGGTCGTGCATTTATCAGATTGAGTCGTTGAGGGTTCTCCGACATAGCTGTGAGAGTGTGTTGGGCTATTCCTGTTCGAGTCGAGGTTCTTTTTCCGACTGAGTTGTGCTTTGAGCTTGGAGTTACCGATCTGTTTAATCGTGGATCATAGCCTGCATGAGCCACATTTGAGCTTGACAGAGATACTTTACAGAGATACTTGAGATGGGTTACTTTTTACTCGAGCGGGTCGCTCCCCTCGAGTGCCACTCCGGAGTAGGCGAGACCGGGTTGTTATACCGGCGTGAGTTTGAGCTTCTCTATCGTGACTTGTCGTTGCATTTGTCCCTCTGGCTGTGCTGGTGTTGGCAGTCATGGACGCCCTACGTAAGTCCGCTCCTCCGGGACGTAACGGCAGTAGATCCTACGTAAGTCCGCTCCTCCGGGACGTAACGGCAGTAGATCCTACGTAAGTCCGCTCCTCAGGGACGTAACGGCAGTAGGTTGGCGCAGGCTTGACTGGACCCGAGGAGGCAGTCAGTTCAGATTGAGTGATCAGAGATGAGAGTTAGTTGTGGCATCATGTTCTTTCTGTCCCACTCTTTGAGCATCTAGATAGAGGCATAGTAGCTGTAGAGTTTACTTTTCTCAGCTTTCCTTACAGCACTGCTTTTGTTACTTTATGCCTCTAGTGGACTTAGTGGGCAGACCGTCGGGCTTGTTGGCGGCACCCACTGAGAACTACTTGGGACGTAGTTCTCACACCCGTCGTGGTGTCTTTTCCCACAGGAACTTCTACTCCAGTTCCTGTTGTTCCTGTTGCTGATCCTTCTGACCGAGGCGAGGGAGTCGCGAGCTAGTTCCCTACCCGTCGTTGGAGTGTAGCGGTACCCCTTCGGAGGAGAGCTTCAGTAGATTAGTTATTTTATTTTCCTCCTTTGAGAGACTGTTGTAGTGAGGATTGTTATGTATTGAGAGCCTGTACACTGATGTATTTATTGGAGATACCTCCCGGTTGAGTTCTGAGTTTGTATATGAGGATTCTGCATGATTATCATTTTTGGGAGACGGACATTGTTGTGTTATTTCCAGTTGTACAGTGATTGATTTAGTTATACAGCAGATTTTTATTTATAGCTCTGATATCTGTTTAGCTGTAGTACTTTTCTTGCAGGTAGGACGCTTCACCTATGCGGGTTTGGCATAGGTGGCGGATCTGTTGGCGAGCCGGGTCGCAGTTTCGACCCCGGGGCGTGACAGATTAGAGTGGTATCAGAGCCTAGGTTGTAGGTCATTGAGGACTTAGACACCCTAGGCTTGTGGTTGGACATTAGGATGACTACGTGAGAGTCGTGACTTTTAGCGAAAGTCCTGATCGAGTTTTGTACCTCTCCCATGAGACGGGATGAGTGATTGGCATGTTTATGCTCCTAAGCGATTATGTTGGCTGCAGACAACATAATGCTGTGGAATTGATAACATGTCTTAGACTTTCGCTGGATTGGGTCGTATGGTTGTTGTGTCCTGATGTTTGTTATTGTGCAGTGGTCTACGATGCTTGTGAGACGTCGTGCAGTGAGGAATGCGCTTCCGCATCTGATTAGTAACCCGAGCAGCGGGAGGCAGAGCTATCAGAGCAGAGCGAGACCCAAGAGTTATGGATCCAGATGGCACAGATGTCGGAGGCTGTCTGATGCCAGGAAGAAGCCATGGAACGTTTGATGCGCTTGTGGGAGCAGAGAGCATAGCCAGTGGCAGTACCGCTTGAGTGTCCTCCAGTACTCTCTTCCTATGCAGTGGTATCTTCAGTTGTACCAGTGGCGCCGATGGAGCGAGCAGCCCCCTCCGTGCCGACGAGCAGTGCCGAGGCACCGAGGCAGGGTGGATAGTGGATAGTAGCTGAGCTTTGGGATATCATTGATCGATGGAGCCAGTCCCGGCAGTCTGAACCATCCCGATTCATAGGTTTGAGTTGGAGCCTTTGTAGGCAGAATTGGGGTTGGTGGTGATGGAGAGACTCTCGGAGAGCCTCCCTGTGCTAGGGAGTTTATGCAATTGTTGAACTGCACGCTCCAGGTTTCGAGGGTTGAGGCGCATAGGTTATTTTTGACGGGGAATGGTTTGCGCTAGGATACATTTCAGTGTAGTTGGTCCCTCCGTTTTGGATTATTGACGCTTCGATGGGTAGGCATTGTGTGTGGAGCATGACGCTGCAGTTTCTTTGGTTAGGGATCGGCCGCCAGAGGCGAGTTCTGGATATCGGCGCTTGGCGTCGGGTGATGGAGGACAGACTGACCGGCAGAGGCATTTCTCATCTCCGTACCTGGATGGCGAATTTTCGAGATGCCAGAGATCGGGTGGACCCCGATGGCAGCATCAGCATCTATATCAGAGTAGCGCAACGGTAGCGTGGATTTGTTATCTGCGGATGACTTTATTCGTCGCCTCAATGTGAGCAGAGACAGAGGTTGTGCTCCCTTGTGGTTTATGTCCTTTGCAGTTGAGGCCGCGAGTTATACGGGTGGACTTATTGGTGATTATGGCAGTTCGGCGTTTCGACCTAGTGCTTGGGTTTTGGTTGGCACAGTGCCACAGGATGTTAGACTGCGGGAGGTGAGGACTTTGACCTTCTGCGAGGCAGACGAGAGGAGATTTGGTTGTTGAGGTCGTTAGAGCACACTGGTTATAGCGACAGTGTGAGAGGTGCTTACGGCGGCACCGGGACCCAAAGATATCTCTGTTGCCACGAGATTCCGGGTGTGATTTCACCTGAGCTGTTGATAATGCCGCCGGTTAGGGTGATAGAGATTGGGTTGGCGTGGTTCGGGGAACCGCGCCACCCTCGACAGCACCTCATTGGATATTGCCAGTAGAGCTGTGAGAGCTGATGGCGCAGTTGCAGGATCTGATGGATCGAGGGGTCTGTTTGACCTAGTGCCACATCGTTGATACACGACTGTGAGGGCCCTTTTATGGTTCGTGTGTAGACAGGTCCGAGTATTATTCTGGACCTTTTGTTGGAGTCATACTCCGGCAGTTATTGTATGGTGCGGGTACCTACTTGGAGTCAGACAGCCGAAGACCTTGCCTAGAGGGCGTTCAGGACACGGTAGGGCATCTTGAGCTCTTAGTGAGGCCAATTGGATTGATTAACGCCCTGCCACTCTTTTGGTTTGAGGAATTGTGCTCCAGCTGTACTTGATTGTATTGGTAACAAGATCCTCCAGGGGTATTATGATCTACTCCCAAAGCGACTTGGAGCGTGAGGGGCACTGGTGGATGCGTTACCATGCTGTGTGGGTGAAGCTGTATGCCAGGTTTTTGAGATACAAGTTTTAGCTTTAGAAGCTTACCTTCTTGGGTCACCATGTGTTAGCCGTAGGAGCGGCGGTGGAATTCCGGCCAATGTGGATGCTATTTGAGTTTGGCTGAGATCAACATTTATTGTTGAGGTGAGGAGCTTTTTGGATTTGGCAGTGCCAGGAGAGTATGGCGAATGGATGATGAGACTGGTACTAGCGCCGATTTTAGCATCGCCAGTGATGGGAGATGGATTTGCGTGTCACAGTGATGCCTCCCATAGTGGCTTTGGAGTTACAGTAGATTATTGTTGAGGAACAGGGCTCGTGGTTGTGTCCCTGAGGGTCCCTTTTGACGGTACACTGCGGTGAAGCAGTCCCTGCGGATGGTCAGGATCCTAGAGTGATTGAGCGAGGACCCTAGCCGATTAGGGCTTCTCTTCTTTGGATGACCGTATGGGCATGTCTCGGATCGCCTGGTTGAGCTGGCACCAGGGAGCGGTGTTGGTGCGTGCTACTTTGGTTGTTCTCTCTTTTCCCCCAGCATTTTGTTGGCGTGCGTGATAGTCCTTCCACGTCTCAGCAGGAGTGTTAGGCTTGTGGATTCCTCGCCCGTGATGGACTCGTTTCCTTTGAGATCTGCGAGTACTTGTGGTACGAGGGACGCCCGTTGCGAATTCTGGCTCGTGAGATGAGAGAATTATGCAATTTGGGCCATGCCGTACCGGTTGTTGTTGTTGTTGTGGAGTAATCACGGGGAGTGACAGGTGACTTGAGAGCTGGAGACGGCAGTGTTATGTACCTACCCTTGTTTTTGTGGCACCTTTTGGGTTGAGCTAGTTTCGAGGACGAAACTTTCTTTTAGTGGGGGAGGATGTGGTGACCCAGATCTCCGCAGGGCTTCTACAGTGCGTTTAGCAGCTTCTGGAGGCCTATGTGGCATGTCGGCGGTGTTTCTGCACCAATTTGGACTCAAGTGATGGACTTCGGGTGTATAATGGATCTCGTGAGTGATCGGAGGACCCCGTCGGATGTTTTGACGTGGTTTCGCGCGAAATGGTTATTAAAATTGGACTCAGCGCGAAATTTGAGTAAAGAACACTTCTCCGGAAATTTTCGGCAAATTTTAGAAGGGGAATTTGGCAAATCGGACTTCGGATTTGGATTCAGCGCGCGAAAACGGTCCAAATGGACTATTTACTTGTATTTTTCGGAGCTCGGATGACCCGGCACGAATTTTGAGGATTTTGGTACTGTTCCGGCCGCCGGAGGGGCGCCGGCGGCGGCGGCGGGCGGCGGAGCGCGGCGGCTGGCGGCGGCGGAGGTGCGCGGTCCACCGCGGAGGCGTGCACCCGGGCGCTGGCCACGTGGCGCCTCCCGGTTGGCGGGCGCAGTGGGCGCGGTCCACGGGATGGCGCGGGTGCACGGTGGACCGGAGCGGGACACGTGGCGTGATGGCATTGGCTGGTGCACGAGCGCGCGGTCCATGCAGCTGGCAGCTGGTGCCTCGGGATGCGGGCCCGACACGGGGCCGTGGGCGGCGCGGCCGCGCAGGTGGGCGCGACGTGGGCGCGGCCGGGCGCACGTGGGCGCGAATCCCGAGGAGTTGACTCCGCGTTCGGCGGCAGAGCTGGAGGACACGTGGCGCGACGCGGTTGGCCGCGCTCGCTGTTGCCTGTTCGGGGACACGTGTCACTCCAGGGGCGATTCGGGCGCAGCTGGTTTGGGGTGTGACGCCCCACTTCCCAGGGGGTCACCCATCCTAGAACTACTCTAGCTCTAGCACGCTTAACTCTCATGTTCCTCTTGGATCTTGCTACCATCCAAAATGCTATAGCCGGGTTAGAGATTTAGTCCTATTATATCATTTATATAGAGGACTAATCCAAATTCCGGGGGTGTCACATTCTTCCCCCCTTTAAGCCCTGACGTCCACGTCAGGCTCAAGCATACTCACAAGCACCAGGCGATGTGAGACTTGTCTCGCTAGCCTTAGCCGACCTTGTGAGGAGCTGCACTCCACTCACAACGGTCATTAGCCGGGGAGCCTCGCTCTACCCGCTAAATAACCCTGGCTCAGCCGAGACTCATCTCACATTTCCGGCTGGTGAATGGCTCTGATACCAACTGTGACGCCCCACTTCCCAGGGGGTCACCCATCCTAGAACTACTCTAGCTCTAGCACGCTTAACTCTCATGTTTCTCTTGGATCTTGCTACCATCCAAAATGCTATAGCCGGGTTAGAGATTTAGTCCTATTATATCATTTATATAGAGGACTAATCCAAATTCCGGGGGTGTCACATGGGGTACATTTTGGGTCACTGTAGCAGCCCGGAAGTTTCGGGCGCCCGGAAGTTGGGACAAAATGGGTATTTCAGGATTTGTTGAGTTGGGGCTATAAATAGCCCCCTTTGGCCTGCGTTTTGAAGGTTTTGCCGAGCTCTTCTCAGGCAGAGGTTTTAAGAGGAAATGTTCCTCACCTTGTGCTCCACCTTGTGATGGATTTACAGAATTTTTGGAGGCCTCGAGATCCGCGCTTTCTGCGACGCGGCGCACTGCGACGTTTCTTGGATTTTGGCTTCTACCATCGCCTTTCAGTGTGGGAGACCCCCTGAGCTACCCCGATGGAATTTTGAGACGATTTTTGCGGCACCGCGTTCACGAGAGGTACGCCTTCGATTTCCGTGTTGATCACCTTGATTGATTCTGAGTTCTTGGCACGGTTTATGAGGCATTTCTAAGCCACTGTTTTGCTGGTGGATTTCTTGACAGCGGAGGCTTGCCGGAATTTTATCTCCGCAACCGAGTGTCGGATCGAGACGAGCCTATACACTTTTTGGATCTACTCGTCGCAAGGATTATCATTGTATTTTTCCGGGATTTTTCTGAGGCTTGCCCGAAGGTATACTATTCCCCTTTTATCTGTGTTTGAGTTTACAGTTGTGTGGTTGTGAGTGTTTGCGCACCTGTACTGTGGAATTTGTAACTTGGCCTACGGGGCTCGGATTTGGGCGTGCAGGTACCCGTTTCGAAGGTCTCGACGAGACGCTCGCGGTGATATTTTTATCGGAATTTTCAGGGCACTTTCTGCAGGTGGGAATTTCAGATCTTCAGGACTGTCTTCTGCAGATTTTTGTACTTGGTTATTTTGTGGAATAAAGTGTAACCTTGGACCTTTTGTTGTACCCAGGAGTATTTGCGGATGTTTGTGAACCCGTTGGGTTGAGGATTAGTGGAGGTTGTTGCTTCTGGTGTTTTCAGCTGTGGAACTCCGGACAGTTAGCATTTTCAGGTGGGTGGCCTTGTCTTCACGACCTATGGACTGTGCATTAATTCTATCTGTGTAGGGACTTGCATGTTATAGATGTGTTTTATATAGCATGCTAGATTATAGGAATTGATGTTCCTGATGTTGATAGATCATCATGTATTTATTGTCCTTCCCTACAAGCCGTTGATTATTGTTATCTTGGAATTTGACCTAGCACCCCTGTCATATGATTGCATGTGTAACCAGACTGGTAGAAAACCCTCACTTGGGCTAGGGTTATTTCTGCTTTAGACATCCACACTTCTATCTTTCCTGGACATAGTGTTCTTCCTCGCCCGGGTAGTGGGCCGAGTGGTCAGGAGTTATCTTTTAGTGTGGGATGCATGTTACGCTCGTGCTTGGGAGCAGAGTGGCGTCTGGTAGATGTAGTTGGTTGTTCATCTGTAGCGGGAGCCGTTTGGGTAGACGGCGGTCCCGAGATGTTTTATTTTTCTTGTTTTATCTGTCGCCGCTGTGCTAGTGGCAGCGGTAGATCAGTGTTAGCAGAACCTTAAACCCAGAACCTTTTTGGACACACATATGATTTTTGTCAACCAAATATTTTCTTCCAAGCATCGTAGGGTCGCCTGAGTCTGTTCCTGTTTGATTGGACGAAGGCATTAGCCCTTCGAGGCTTAGATATAAAACTTGGTTTCAACTGTTTTCCTAAGCAGAACTAAAAATCATTAAATATGGATTTCTTACAGATCAGATGGCTTCAGTAAGAAATGTCACAGTTTTTCCTATAAATTAACCACCGAGATGATTCGAGTGGTCTGGGTTCTAAGGTCTGCCTTTTCTTGGGACGAGAACAACGAGAGGCTATGCCTAGAGCCTGTTCTTGTTTGATTTGGGTTGTAGGTTCTAGTCTTTCGGTGTTCCCGGACCCTTCATTGTGTCAGTGGTTGAGATGTTCGGCCTGTTTGGCCTGTTGAGTCAGCTGTTCGCAGTGGATGCGATGTCGGCCTGTTGAGGCAGTTGTTCGCAGTAGATGCGACGTTTGGCCTGTTTGGCCTGTTGAGACAGTTTCTCGCAGTGGATGCGACTTGGTGCCAGGAGTTGGCAGAGTGTGATCTAGAGGTTGTTTCTCTGATTTAGTGGTGGAGGTGGTTCTCCCACTTAGCCTTGAGGATCTTGGGGTTCTGGCAGATCGAGTCGTGGAGGTTTCCCGACTCAGCCATGGTCGTGCATTTATCAGATTGAGTCGTTGAGGGTTCTCCGACATAGCTGTGAGAGTGTGTTGGGCTATTCCTGTTCGAGTCGAGGTTCTTTTTTCCGACTGAGTTGTGCTTTGAGCTTGGAGTTACCGATCTGTTTGATCGTGGATCATAGCCTGCATGAGCCACATTTGAGCTTGACAGAGATACTTTACAGAGATACTTGAGATGGGTTACTTTTTACTCGAGCGGGTCGCTCCCCTCGAGTGCCACTCCGGAGTAGGCGAGACCGGGTTGTTATACCGGCGTGAGTTTGAGCTTCTCTATCGCGACTTGTCGTTGCATTTGTCCCTCTGGCTGTGCTGGTGTTGGCAGTCATGGACGCCCTACGTAAGTCCGCTCCTCCGGGACGTAACGGCAGTAGATCCTACGTAAGTCCGCTCCTCCGGGACGTAACGGCAGTAGATCCTACGTAAGTCCGCTCCTCAGGGACGTAACGGCAGTAGGTTGGCGCAGGCTTGACTGGACCCGAGGAGGCAGTCAGTTCAGATTGAGTGATCAGAGATGAGAGTTAGTTGTGGCATCATGTTCTTTCTGTCCCACTCTTTGAGCATCTAGATAGAGGCATAGTAGCTGTAGAGTTTACTTTTCTCAGCTTTCCTTACAGCACTGCTTTTGTTACTTTATGCCTCTAGTGGACTTAGTGGGCAGACCGTCGGGCTTGTTGGCGGCACCCACTGAGAACTACTTGGGACGTAGTTCTCACACCCGTCGTGGTGTCTTTTCCCACAGGAACTTCTACTCCAGTTCCTGTTGTTCCTGTTGCTGATCCTTCTGACCGAGGCGAGGGAGTCGCGAGCTAGTTCCCTACCCGTCGTTGGAGTGTAGCGGTACCCCTTCGGAGGAGAGCTTCAGTAGATTAGTTATTTTATTTTCCTCCTTTGAGAGACTGTTGTAGTGAGGATTGTTATGTATTGAGAGCCTGTACACTGATGTATTTATTGGAGATACCTCCCGGTTGAGTTCTGAGTTTGTATATGAGGATTCTGCATGATTATCATTTTTGGGAGACGGACATTGTTGTGTTATTTCCAGTTGTACAGTGATTGATTTAGTTATACAGCAGATTTTTATTTATAGCTCTGATATCTGTTTAGCTGTAGTACTTTTCTTGCAGGTAGGACGCTTCACCTATGCGGGTTTGGCATAGGTGGCGGATCTGTTGGCGAGCCGGGTCGCAGTTTCGACCCCGGGGCGTGACAACAGTGGCGGCGGCGACGAAGAGACGCGGTGGTCGCCGTGCGTGTTGGGAGGAGGATGGAGAGGCGAGGTGCCGCGCACGCGCGTTGGGAGAGGTGGTGGTGGTGGCTGTGGCGGAGGGGAGAGATGCTGGTGGTGGCTGTGGCGGTGGGGGGCGGCGGCGGCGGCTGTGGCGGTGGAGGGCGGCGGCGGCTGTGGCGGTGGGGGGCGGCGGCGGCGGCTACGGCGACGAAGAGGCAAGGCGCGTTGGGAGGTGGATGGAGAGGCGATCGGGTGCTGCGCGCGTTGGGAGAGATGGCGGTGGTGGCTGTGGCGATGGGGGGTGAGGGGTGGCGGCGGCGATGAAGAGGGGAGGCACGCGTGGGGAAGAAGGAGCTAGTAACCAGTGAGATGAAAGGTAAAAAAAAAAATTACTGTGTCTGTGTGTTGTGTGTTGTGTGTGTGTGTGTTGTGTGTGGGAGATGAAAAGTAAAAAAAAAAAAATAGAGAGATACGCTGTGGCGGTGGGGAGGAAAAAGGCAAAGTATTTTTTTCATTTCCCGTTATTTGCCGACGCAAAAGCCAAGCGTCGTTAAAATTTCGGCAGTAAAAAAATTTTACGACGCTTTTAAAGTGCGTCGTCGTAAAAGCGTCGGTATAGACCCCTTTTTTTGTAGTGGCATATGGTCATCACATTGCGATAGATGACCTTAGAAGAGAGAGAGACACAATGTCTCTCTCTTCTTAATTATTTTTCCTTTATTTTGTGAGACTAGGAATAGAACACAATTTCAGTTCTCTTGTATATGTAATCTGGGGGTGTGGGGTTGCTTTTAATTGGTTACTTGCCAAGTAGTGTGACATTTCCATGTTTTCAATACAATCACCTGTCATTGGGATTCCAACATGACATGTGAATATCTTCTCAATAATTTGAAGTTTTTACTTTCAATTTGCTAATCTTTTTCATTGAACTGAGAAATGGATGAAGGATATGGAAGTTTGTCATATATGAAGATCTTAATTTTTATCATGCAGTGAATCTATCATCTCTCTCATATGTAGTAGTCGATTTAAGGCTATAAATTATCATATGAAACAACAACATATGGATTAAGGAATATCATAGATGTTCAAGAAATATCTCAAAATGTATCTCAAATATTATGTTGATGAGTCAGCGTGTGCCCGTCCCACATTTGTTTTATTTTTTATTTTTATTATTTTCTTTACATCATCAACATTGAATTTGATACTATCTAAGCTTATTATGTCCTTCTTTTGAAAAAGATGTTCCGCTTATAAAATAATGAAAAATAATAATAACGGAAAAAAAAAAAAAAATGTTACTTTGAATCATAGTAAGCTGAAATTCGCATGTTGGTGAGTGTAAATATAAAAGTTCTTCACTTTGGGCTAGAATTGTGGGCTAGGTCTATTCAATATTCAATTGTTATAAGGCTAGGCCTTTCTCGTTTTGCGCCCAACTATTTTCGGCCTTTCGTTATCGGTCCAAAAATATTTGGGGTTGAAAAGTATATAGAGACATGGTCCTTTGCTTTTTAGGGAGGCCGCAAAAAATCAAACCGTGACCAAATCGTTGTGATCTAATGTTATCACTTAGAATGATATATGAAATATTTTTCCATCACACTCTCTGAGTGCAAATAATACATTTTGCGGGCAAATGGATACTTAATCAACTTAGTACACTCTCTCCACTAAGTATTCTACATAAAGGTGATGATTTCGCCAACAACTAGTAGAGCAGTTTGTTGGTACCCCTCTTCTGTAATGAGACTTGGATTCAAGCTTTGTGTCATGTCGGAATGGATACATTGTATTGTGGTATCCACCACCTTCAAACCGAAAAGTAAATCATTTTGTTAAATATCTGTTAAAAATAAGTTTCAAACCACTACTAATTAGAGCAAAGCTTAGAAAGATTCAGAACAAATCTATTTCGACATAGGGCTGTCAACAAGCTGAATACGAGCGAGCTCGGACGACTCGTCGAGCCAAACACGAGCTGGCTTGCGAAGCTAATAATTAAAATTTATAAAATATAAGTCTCTTTATACTTGAGTTCGCCCTTGCTATATCGAGCCGGACACAGACGAGCTGGTCCCAGCTCGTGTCAGGCTCGTGTCCGATTCTAAATTCATTTCAAACTGAACACGAACTAGTTCACGAACGACGAGCTGAATTGCCAAGCTCTATTGCTACATAAGGTAAATGAGATTTAAAAAGAGCATTGGTACCCTAACATTAAATCCATAAGCTCAACATGTTTCAGAGTAATAATAAAATAATCAGGAGAAGTACGGCAAAAACAGAGTAATCAGAAACATGCGTGTGGTCCAGAAAATGCTCATTCAACTTCAGTGCTCGCCAGCCGTCGATCACCAAATAATGCTCCGCAGGACTTTGAAACATCACAAAGTGCGTGTTTTATTGGAGAACTACAACATATATGCTGTATAGAACTTGTATTTGGTAAAATCCTAATAAACTTATTTAAATTATTGATTATTTTTTAAATGTACGGTAAAAATTTAAAAATATCATTGACTAACTAAAATCAAATAAATTGAAATGCTAAATAGTAAAATCAAAATTTAAAAAAAAAAAAAAAATGGATAGCTTAGCAAATTATTTTTATCTTTATACAGAAAATAAAATTTATTTATCTGTAACTGATCGTTGCGTTATAGTTTAAAATTTTTTATTTCTAATCAATTTTATTGAATCATATAAAATAATAAAAACGAATTTGGCAGTTGTTAATAATCACCAACAGTGTACTACATTACTTGGAAACATCACGGTGTTTTATTGGAGAACTACAATAGAGATACTAAAATTGAATTTGTTTATCTGTAACCCGTCGTTATAACATATTTTTTTAAAAAAATTATTTTTAATCAATTATATTAAATCATATAAAATAATTTAAAAATTAATTAAAAAACTATAATAATTTTATTATTTTTATACTTTTTAGTCCCGCTAAACTATTAGTCTTTTGGTAAAACACGAAATAGAGTTAGAAAGCTTTTTAAGTCGAACCTGAGTAGAAGGGACTCCGAAATGGAGGCGTAGGAGGCCAAGCTCGTGATTCTCACAAGTCGTAACTAGGAGTGGCTATCTTACTGCTGTTCACGAGCCAACACTGAGAACTGAGTTTGAGATCGATCGACTTATTTTCAGCTTAAAATCTTAACGAGCCGAACACGAGTGGGTTCAGTTAGCTCATATTCAGCTCGATACAGCTAGAATGACTTGAAAATCACTATTATTTTAACCGTATATTTTTTTTTTATTTTAAAATTAAAAAATTAATAGTACCAATAACTTTATACTATTAATAGCATAATAACATATATATATATATATATATATATATATATATATATATATATATATATATATATATATATATATATAGAGAGAGAGAGAGAGAGAGAGAGAGAGAGAGAGAGAGAGAGAGAGAGAGATATTTTTAGTCCTGCTAGAGCTAGAGTAATTTTAGGATGGATGACCCTGGAAAGTTGGGATGTCATAGTTGGTATCAAAGCCAATAACCAGCCGGAAGTGTGTTACGAGTCTCGGCTGAGTCTAAGTCTAGATGACAGGGCAAGCGAGACAAGTCTCACATCACTTGGTGATCTTGGGCTGTGTGTGTGTTTGAATTGACGAGGACATCAGACCTAAACAAGGGAAATTTGTAATACCCCAATAATTCCACATCGGATGGGATTGGATTTATGATTGAGTATATATGAGACATGGACACTAGTAATAATAATCGGGATTAAACATTTTGGGTTGTGGTTTAGGCCTAACGAGTTATTATTGCTAGTGGGCCGGATCGTTACATTTGGATTTATGCTATCGTCTATCGATAGCACTAAGCATTTGGTGTTTGCCGTTAGATCTATTCCTTTGATCATTTCCACCTTTTAAATCATACTATTTTTTCGACCTCCTATTAAATTCTAGGGATCCAATATTATCCTAACCGTATATTTTTTCATTCAAAAATCAAAAACATAATAGAACTAATAACTTAGTGCTATTAATAATATATATATATATATATATATATATATATATATATATATATATATATATATATATATATATATATATATATATATATATATATATATATATAGAGAGAGAGAGAGAGAGAGAGAGATATATATATATATATATATATATATAGAGAGAGAGAGAGAGAGAGAGAGAGAGAGAGCGCTAGGCTGGAATACTATTAATAGTATCAAGTCATTGGTGCTATTAAGTTTTTAACCTTTAGATTAAAAGATGTGTGGTTGAGATGATAGTGGGCCCCTTGGGTTTAATAGGTGGTTGGGAAAATAGTAAAATCTAACGGGTGAAAATAATCAAAGGGGTTGATCTAAGGGTAGAAAACTTGATAGTACCAACAACTTGGTACTATTAATAGTATAGTAGCCAGACTCTCTCTCTCTCTGTCTCTCTCTCTCTCTTTCTCTCTCTCTCTCTCTCTCTCTCTCTCTATATATATATATATATATATATATATATATATATATATATATATATATATATATATAGTAGAATTTATATACTTTTAAAAGTATAAGCTCAACTACATTTGTGAATTTTTTATCATTAATTTGTATTGAGATTTGTACTATTTTAAAATCAACTAAAGAGAGAGAAAAACAAGTATAACAACACGGATCTCAATACAAATTTAATGATAAAAAATTTACAAATATAGTTGGGCTTATACTTTTTAAAGTATATATATAAGCTCTACTCTCTCTCTCTCTCTCTCTCTCTCTCTCTCTCTATATATATATATATATATATATATATATATATATATATATATATATATATATATATATATATATATATATATATATATATATATATATATATATATCGAGCTAGGCTTCTATATTATCGATAATACCGGAGCTCCGGCACTATAATCTCGTTTTCGATCTTAGGGTATTCAAATCAATGATACAATCCGTTAAAAATGATCGATCTAAGGTAGGCTAGCTCTTATACTATCGATAATACCGGAGCTCCGCTACTATAATCTCGTTTTCGATCTTAGAGTGTTCAAATCAACGATCCACTCCGTTAAAAATGATCCAAGATATTTAAAGATTTTAGAAAAAAAAAAAATTATACTTTTTCGACATAGTTTATTTTATGATCAAACTATTTCAAAATTGTTTATTTTCAATGGCTTCTATGGCGAGTTTGTAGTTTAACAGTATAGAAGAATAAAAATTTATTCAAATTTTGATAGAAAATATTTTAAACTATTTAAATCAAGATCAACATACTAGCTTGAATATAAATTCAAAAGTTCTATCCTCAATTTTTAAAGATTATTCAATTTTCACCTTTCATTTTGATATTATTTATTTACTAAGTAAATGATGTCAAAATGAATTAAAATTTTATTCCTATGAACTTTATAAACCCTAAGTCATATTTAACGGTGTAGATTATTGATTTGAATACCCTAAGATCGAAAATGAGACTATAGTACCGAAATATCGAAAATTGGACTATAATACCGGAGCTCCGGTACTATCGATATTATAGGACCCTAACTCTCTCACTCTCTCTCTATATATATAGAGTCTGGCTATATATGGTGCTTGTAAAGTACGTATCAATTATTTGTTGCTTGTAAGGTTTTAACCGTTAGATCTATTCCTTTAATAAATTTCATCCCTTAGACCATAGCCACCATACTACTCCACCAACCACCAACCACTAACTAAATCCTAGAGGCCTATTATCATCCTAATTACCCATTCTTTCATCCAAGAGTTTAAAACTCACGAGCACCAATGACTTTGTGCTTTAAAAAGCATAGAAGCTCAATTATATATATATATATATATATATATATATATATATATAGAGAGAGAGAGAGAGAGAGAGAGAGAGAGAGAGAGAGAGAGAGAGAGTAAGTAGAGCTTATATATTTTTAAAAGTACAAGCCTAACTATATATACTTATAAATTTTTTACCATTAGATTTGCATTGAGATTAATTTGTGCTATTGTAAAGTCAACTAAAAAGAGAAAAAAAAAAAAGTAAATAGTATAAATCTCAATGCAAATCCAATGATAAAAAATTCACAAGGATATTTGGGCTTGTACTTTTGAAAGTATATAAGTCATACTACTATTCCACCAACCACCCACTAAACCCAAGGGGCCCACTATCATCCTAACCACACATCCTTTCACCCAACTGCTAAAAACCTACAAGCACCAATGATTTGATATTTTTAAAATTATAAAAACTCAATTTTATATATATATATATATATATATATATATATATATATATATATATATATATATATATATATATATGTAGGGTGGTATATTTATGGAAACACGAAGCCCTCCGTGCTTATAAGTTGTTTTTGATATTGGAACTTTCGATTCGACGATCGACTTCGCTAGACTTAAAGTATCTAGAAAATAAATTTCGCAATTCTTCGATATCATCTGTCTAATGATCAAAAGGGGTTAAAATCAACAATTTGAATTGTCATGGCAAGTCATTCGTAAGTTTAAGTACGTAGAAATATTCAAATCATATAAAATTTTAATAGGAATTTATTTAAACCATATAAAATAAGATCAATATCTTTAATATAAAATTTTAGTATCATATTATCACATTTTGTTAGATTTTTATTTTTAACCGTTGATTTTGAGCCATTTTGATCATTAGGCAAATAATATTGAAAAATTACAAAATTTATTTTCTAAATACTTGAAATACTCTAGATGAAATTTAACGGAGCCGATCGTCGATTTGGAAGTCCCAACATCGAAAACAACTTATAAGTACGGATACCTCCGTGCTTATAAAAGCACCTCTGACGCACTATATATATATAATTGAGCTCCTATACTTTTAAAAGTACCAAGTCATTGGTGCTTGTAGCTCTTTAGCCCTTGGATAAAAGAATGTGTGGTTAGAATGATAGTGGTTCTCTTGGGTTTAGTGGGTAGTTGGTAGAATAGCATGTTCTAAGAGGTGAAATTAGTTTAAGGGATAGATCTAATGGTAGAAAACTTACAAACACCAATTATTTGGTGCTTTTACAATATAGTCTGACTACTATACTCTTATGAGTATAGACCCTTTCGTACTCATAAATTTTCAGCTCTTGGATGAAGGGATGCGTGGTTAGGATTATAGTGGTCCCCTAAAATTTATACTATTTCACCAATAACCCACTAAACTTTAGGGGACCGCTATCATCCTAACCGCACATCCCTTCATCTAATGGCAGAAAACTTATGAATACGAAGGGGTCTATATTCATAAGAGTATATTAGTCCTACTATATATATATATATATATATATATATATATATATATATATATATATATATATATATATATATATATATATATATATATATATATATATATATATATATATATGCTGGAATAATATCGATAGCACAAAGTCAATGGTGCTATCAATTTTTTAGCCATTGGATTAAAAGATGTGCGGTTAGGATGATAGTGGTCCCCTAGGGTTTAGTGAGTGATTAGTTGAATAGTAAAAATATTGGGGGACCACTATAATTTCAACCGCACATCCTTTCATCCAAGGGTTAGAAACTTAGTGTACCAATTACTTGGTGCCAGGGACGAAGCCAGGAGTTTGATTCTGGGGGGGGGGCCAAAAATATATTATATAAAATATATTAATCTTTAAAAATTATTAATAAAACAAATTATATATAAAAAATTCAAAATACAAAAATGCTAAAGAAAATTTTAAAAAAATTGTTTACCATTCAAAAGTTAGAATAGTGCTCGACGCTCCTTCAAGTCACGAAATCCATCAATGATTGAATCAATAGTAATCTGCATGAGAAAATTGCAAATGATCTACCAACTATGAAGGAAATATAACTAAAGGAAACATAATGGAGAGAATAATGGTATGGATGAGTCCTAAAAAATTTATCTTACATAGCAACATAATGTTGCTGAACTATTCCATATTTGACAAAAGTTAGGACTAAATTGTAGTGCAAGGACCTATCCAAGAAATGGGGACGCCCATAAAGTCATCACTACTAAGGCAGCTACAAAATAGGAAAATAGAATGTGACCACCAGGAAAAAAAAAAAAAAAAAAAAAAGACGCATACCTATCTTTTTGTAGGATATATCTCCCAGATCATGATAACACCATCAACACTTCCTGAGAGCAGATAATGCCTCTCCATATTTTGAACTGTCAGATAAGAGAGTAATTTAGCCCAAGAACTCTATATCTTGACTTGAATTCTGCCAGATAAGTTTCTCCTTACACTTTTCTCTCAAAAGTATGATAACGCATTAAAAAATAAGAATTCATTTTCAATTATATTATATAAAATATATTATATAAAATATATTAATTTTTAAAAATTATTAATAAAACAAACTATATATAAAAAATTCAAAATACAAAAATGCTAAAGAAAATTTTTAAAAAAATTGCTTACCATTCAAAAGTTAGAATAGTGCTCGACGCTCCTTCAAGTCACGAAATACATCAATGATTGAATCAATAGTAAACTTCTCGGCAATTTCTCTTTCAATATACACGATCAAAGAATTAGTGAGAAAGTCATCATCCATCTTATTCCGGAGATTGGTTTTAATAATGTTCATAGCGGAAAATGCTCGTTTGGTAGTTGCAGTTGAAACTGGAAGAGTTAGGACAAGTTTAATCAATCGATAGAGAAGGGGATATATTTCTGATTTTCTTGTTGCCACCAACCATTGACAAAACTCAGAAATAGTTGTCAATTTTTGCAAATCGAAATGTTCCGAAATTTCAAATTCATAGTGACGAAGCTCTATTTTCAACTCTTCTTTTTCTAACTCCGTAAAGTCTTGCGGATAAAATCTTTTCGCAAGATTACAAATGTCATCAATATTAAAAGATTTGCAACCATCTTTAGGATCCAAAACACAACTCATAGTAAGTAATTCTATCATATTGTCACTAAATCTTGTACTCAACTCTTGTAATTGACAATCTATTGCACCATTAAAAATATCAACTCGATAGTGATGCTCAAGTGTAATATGATCTCGTTGAAGGCGAGCACGACCTCCTCTTCCCACATAAGGAGCAGACATAATTGGAACTTCTATGTCATAGCTCGCACAAAATAATTTTACTTTGTCAAAAAGTGAACTCCATCCTTCATCTCTAAGCTTTTGAATAAGTGATTTTGTTGATGTCACAAGATGCATAGCATTAAGAATATCTTGAAATTTGCGTTGCAAATGTTGACAAAGAATGTAGGTCACTTCCGTTATTTCTTTCATGAGATGCAAGATAAAAACAAATTCAAAAGATGTCATTGCCTTATGAGCTGTGACGCCCCACTTCCCAGGGGGTCACCCATCCTAGAACTACTCTAGCTCTAGCACGCTTAACTCTCATGTTCCTCTTGGATTCTGCTACCATCCAAAATGATATAGCCGGGTTAGAAATTTAGTCCTATTATATCATTTATATAGAGGACTAATCCAAATTTCGGGGGTGTCACATTCTTCCCCCCTTTAAGCCCTGACGTCCACGTCAGGCTCAAGCACACTCACAAGCACCAGGCGATGTGAGACTCGTCTCGCTAGCCTTAGCCGACCTTGTGAGGAGCTACACTCCACTCACAACGGTCATTAGCCGGGGAGCTTCGCTCTACCCGCTATATAATCCTGGCTCAGCCGAGACTCATCTCACATTTCCGGCTGGTGAATGGCTCTGATACCAACTGTGACGCCCCACTTCCCAGGGGGTCACCCATCCTAGAACTACTCTAGCTCTAGCACGCTTAACTCTCATGTTCCTCTTGGATTCTGCTACCATCCAAAATGCTATAGCCGGGTTAGAGATTTAGTCCTATTATATCATTTATATAGAGGACTAATCCAAATTTCGGGGGTGTCAAATGTGCTTCACCGCGTTGAGATGCATTAGATCCTTCGTCAATAATATTCTCTAAAACTGCACATGTTGCCTTAAACATTCTTAACAAACTAGTAATAGATCTGAAGTGCGAACTCCAACAAGTATCACCGGCCTTTGCAAAGTGCCAACTTGATTGAGTTCGGTTCCCGTCTCAAGCTCATTATTTTTAATCATTTCGGCAATTTCAAAACTATGGAACTTTTTTAGTTCATCATTTCGCTTGGTAGAAGTTCCAACAATATTGACAATAGTACTTAATTTTGAGTAAAATTCATAAACCTCAAGAACATCCTTAGATGCCGCAACCAAAGCCAATTGGAGACGATGGGCTAAACAATGGATGTAGTATGCATAGGGGCAATCATTAGAAATTAGTGCTTGTAATGTTGGGTCGTAAATAATACGGATCTAAATAGGGGAAGAAACACCTAGAGGGGGGTGAATAGGTGTAAACGTATAAACACTCAAAAATCGTTGCGATAAAAACCCAATGCGGAAATGAAAATAACTCGCAAGATTTTTACGTGGAAAACTCCATCACCGGAGTAAAAAACCACGGGACCGATAACACGGCAGAAATCCACTAGAATTAAAACACGTACAAGGTGATTTACCGTACACACTTACGACTCAACCTTTTCCATACGCTCCTAGAGGATCTTCTCCGCTCGCTCCAGACGCTTCTCGAATCCACGATCTGCGCCCAACGCCGAATCCACGGCGTCCAACGTCGAATCCACGACGTCCGACCGAATCCACGGTCTTCACCCAATAGCACCCTTCGAATCCACGAACGTGCCTCGCTCCGAATCCACGAGAGCGATTGAACCTTGAATCCACAAGGACACGCGAATCCACGCGCCGATTTTGGGGTAATCGTTGTTTTTGGGTGGTGATGATCCGCCGAATACTTAGATCAAAGATAGATCGGAAATACCATCTAAGTATTCATTAGTTTGATTCAACTCAAGATGTGAGTATGAAAACCTAGAATCAAACTAATCAATATAGATGAAGAAACATAGAGTATTCTCTAATGATTTCCTTTCTTCTCTATATGTGGATCTATAGCCGTATAAGATGATATATGAAAATGACGGCTATGTGGATTGACCCTAGAAAGAAAGACATAGGGTCTATTTATAGGTTAGAAACCCTAGGAATGAGATAAGAATCAAAAACCTGCCATTTCTGGAATTTTACGGACGGCGATCCGGATCGTGATAACTGAGATCCGGATCGTCATAACGAAACAGCCAATTCCAGAAAAACGAAGGTTCGGGATCCGGATCATGTGACTACGATCCGGATCGTTCATACAGTTCACCAAACATCAACGTTCGGGATCCGGATTGCGAAGCAAGATCCGGATCGTTCAAGGTAGATGGTAAACTCAACGTTCGGGATCCGGATCAAAAGACTACGATCCGGATTGCGACGATGTATGAACGAACCACCTTCGGGATCCGGATCGAACAGCCTGATCCGGATCCTGAACATGTCCCAAGTCCAGTTTTTGATTTTTATGCAATGAAAGATTCTTCCAAGTGTTTCTACACTACAAGAAGTATTCGGATCACACAAATTCTTTAGTTAAACATACCTGATCCTTTTGAATTCTTCTTTCTTGAGATTGAGTTAAATGATCCAACTTTCTTCACCTTCAATCTTCAGGACTTGAAACTTTCACGAAACTACGCCAACTCAAATTCCGTAACAATCTCCCCCTTTGGCAGTTTCGTGACAAAACACAGATCCACTAAAGAAAATTCAAAAAGATATTTTTGTTGCTATCACCATACAACAAAAATTTACAATGGAGATCCAAAATACAATACATGAGTTAAATTCCTAAAACAGACTCTAGACTTAGACATCTGTACTCTCTGCAAAAAGAAATCATTCTTGACAAAAGAAATCGTTAGATACCTCAAGAATTTTGTATCATTCAAAAACCACAAACAGAGATGAAGTTTAAACTCATTTATACTTATCATGACATTTATATTCAGATATGTAAACTGATCATAGTTAAAAAATACCAACATATCTTCTTTGCACGTAAAAACCAAATGTCATGAACATGTTTGTGACAAACTTAAATAAATATAGATATGTAATTGATCAGAGTTAAGAACCAACATATCTTCTATGCAATCAAAAACCAAGTGTCACAAACTTGTTAGTGAACATCAACTTGTTAGTTATATTACATGCCCAAATAGTTAGCAAATAGTTAGTCGAGGCATGCATTCATACAGCTGAAAAACCTCAAGTTGAGAATGGAAGTTGGAGTAATACTTACCTTGATGTTCATCCAGTTTTCATATCAAACATTGTTCACTTACCTTGATGTTTCATGCAGTCAACATTGTTCAAAGTTCTCTCTAACTCTCTCCCCCTTTTTGTCACAAAACAAAGCCAAAATGTAGTTAAAGACTACGAAATGTGAGGAGAGTAAAAAGTTCCAATAAAATATAAAACCTGAGAACTAAGCTAACGTAAGTATAAAACTAAATCCTAAAATCGTAATCCTGCACAAAAGGAAAGGAAAAGAAAATGAGTCAAAAGTAATCAGTTGTCAGAATCTGAGTCTTCAGAGCTTGTGCAACCCATCTTAGAGAGTATCTTTCGCATCCGCTTGTCCATTGAATTGATCTTCTTCGTTATGGTAATGTGAGCTGCCGTTGTAATCTCAAGCTCTTTGGTAATTCGTTGTTGCTCCGTCAAAATTTGTTCTTGCTTAACAGATAGTCGCTGTTGTTCCTTGATAATCGATGTTATTGATGCTTCATCATCTGTGCCAGTTGCTTGTCGAGATGGTGATGCGGCAGTGCTTGTACTGTGCTTTGTTCCAGATGCAGGAACTGGAGTGACATGCGGCAACTTATGGAGGGATTTGACAATAGTAGACTCATTTATCATGCTCAGACATTGATGATAAGTTGTTGAAGTAATGTCAACCTGAAATTTCTGTAAAATCCTCATTATAATCAAGGGAAATGGAATTCTCTCAGTGGGGTGAGGATGCTCAACATATCGTGCCATCCTATTCCAGATAATGTATGGAATATTGATATTCAATGCCGTTGCCTCTGATCGATGTCCTATGAGATACAAAAACAGCAACCGGTCCCATCTCACAACCTTTGTCTGCATATTTGGAAGTATATTGTAGCATGTGATGAAGTTTAAGAAGCGATATTCAAGACGAAGTTCTTTAGATCGAACAGATTTTTCGGTTGATTGTGTTCCCTCGAGACAAATTCCCTCTATAACTTTTTGCCATAATGTGTTTGTCAAATTTACCCCCTTCAAGTAGTGAACTCCTTTCTTGCTGGCTTCCATTCCCAAAACCTCGCCAATCAATTGTGGAGTAATCTTAAACCTTGTGCCTTGGATGTTCGTGTAGAACTCCATAGGACCGTTCTCAACCTCTCGAAGATGTCGTGCATTAGTGTAGAAGGTCCTCACATGATGCAAACAGTAGCCAAGAGTTTCTGGGAAACGACATACTTGAATAAGGTTTGCTTGTTCAATCAGAAGGCCAAAGGCAGGGGAGTGACCTTGCAGAGCCTCAATGTTAACATGCCTTTCACCAATGCATTCGCGATGTGCAAAGGCTCGAAGACGATCAGTGTTAACGAATACTTCTTCCAAGCGATGTGGGGAGTCAGGAGCTATCGGCGTGTCAACATTAATGTCCTGTCGTAGCCCACAGCGTCTAGTTATTCTCTTTCTTTTCATGGAGATGATTGGTGCTGCCATTGATGCTTTTCCTGGTCCTTTATTTGTCTTTTCTTTTGATTTAACAGACGCCTTTCTCCTTGAATCATCAGACGGTTCTTGTTCATACATTGAGTCATCATCATCCGTCAATGCTGCCCAGTCAACCTCATGACAATCTACCTCTGTGTCACTGACCTCGACAAAATCACCTTTTTGTTGGAGGTTCTTGGCTCTCTTTAGTTTATTTGTAGGGCGAGTGTGTACCATTGAGACCAGGAGAAGGATTAACCAAGAGAAACACATTGAATTAAGTGCCATTGAACAAAATGCTTGAGTTAAGAAGGTGTCCTGTGAAAACCAACTCAAGAACACAAAAATTCTTAGTTTTCAAAAATTGAAAAAATTGTACCCAAACAATCATAATCATGTAGAGAGACTAAGAATCAAATTAGTTTTGCAAAAGGACTTTTAAAAATAGATCAATTGCATGAATTTCGAAAATCCTTATTATATGCCATAAAACCGAAATTTTAGAAATCGAAGCCTAAAAATCCGTTAATCAGGAGAAAACCTAGCATATAATCAAAACTAAACAACCCAGAGTTCTTATTTCAAAAGAAATTTGATCAAAAACCATCCACAAACAAAATCGATCCAAGAATTTCGTACGTTTGAGGAGGAAAAGAGAAAAACGGTGAAAAACCGAGATTTTGATCAATAAACTTACTTGGAACTGAAGAACTTGAGTTAGAAAGCTTCCAAGGAGGATGAAATCTAGAGAGAAGCGCTCTGGAAACTTTTGAACAAAAGATTGGAGTAAAGAAATCAAAACCCTTTTGTTCTTTATAAAAACCTAGCCGCGATCCGGATCCTCCCGAGCTTGCGATCCGGATCGGCTACCCGCAGTGAAAAAACTGCGTTCGGGATCCGGATCGGCAGGTCCAATCCGGATCGTCAGCCCGCAGGAGAAAACCTGCGTTCGGGATCCGGATCACCTTGCCCGATCCGGATCGGCCCCAATTTTTTCTTTAGAAAAATTTCAGAGAAATTCAAGAAAAACCAGAAAAAGATTGTAAGCACAAAGGTGTATCAACTTTAAACAAAAAGCATCGTTTCACACAACAAGAATTAGATTATGCCAAATCTATCAGTAATATCCAAAAATGAAACGAAAATTTACAAGAATTAAATCCCTTAAAGTTGAACACCTTCAATTACATCTAACTTGATCTTATGAGTAATGCCTTTATCAAATAATCAATTCGGTAAAGAAAATGAAATACAAAGATCAATAGATGTTTGAAATCCCAAATATGGTAGATAATATTTCTAGACAATCTGTTGAAGAGAGTGGCTCTTTGAGCATCTTTCTTTAAATCCCACCTTATACCAACCTTGAAATTTGACAGAGTCAAGTATTTCAACATGCATTTTACTTAATCAAAAATTTGAACAACCATGCTTGGTATACATGTGGTAGCTGCACACAATACTCGGACGACCGAGGTGGTAGCTCTTTCCTCCATGTGGTGGTAGTTTTCACACTCCTCATTGGGATGTAACTCTTTCCACATCTTTTGAGCATTTTACATTATCTTTGACTCCCCCTCAATTGGCTATCAATTATTTAAGATATAAAGTATTCAACCAAAAATTGATCTCGATTTCATACTCGACTAAACAGTCAAATAAGATAATGACTATACCAAGAGATCATTGAGAGAGAAATTGACTTTGATCACTTTAGAAGATGATTTAATTAACATAAACGATCATTGCAACAATGAAATATTATGATGGCAAAAGCATAATAAATTTCTAAATGTGTGAACAGATGCAATTAAAGTCAATTAAGATCTATGCTCAATTACTATCCTATGTATAAACATAGATATTGAATAGAACAAAACAAATACAAAACCTATTTTAAGCAAAGGTTTCAAAAGAAGTTTATTTCAAAGAAAGCATACCAATTGCTTTTCGCAAATGAATAAAACGTTTTTGATCCAAAGGTTTTGTTAAAAAGTCAGCTAATTGATCTTCAGTTGAAATATATGAAAGTTGAAGAGTATTTGATTCAACTAGCTCTCTAAGAAAATGATATCTAAGTTCAATATGTTTTGTTCTAGAGTGCAACACAGGGTTTTTAGAAATGTTAATTGCACTTGTGTTGTCACAAAGAATTGTTACCGAAGATGCTGAAATGCGGAAGTCACTCAATACGCTTTTCATCCAAATGAGTTGAGTTGAGCAACTTCCAGCTGAAATGTATTCCGCTTCGGCAGTCGAGAGTGCTATGCAATTCTGCTTTTTACTGTGCCATGCAACAAGGCAATGGCCAAGATAGAAGCATGCACCACTCGTGCTTTTCCGATCATCCACTGATCCTGCCCAATCGGCATCTGAGTATCCAACAATGTCCAGACTTGTTCCCATAGGATACCAAATTCCGAAATTAATTGATCCTTTGATGTACCGGATGATCCGTTTCACCGCTTTCAGGTGAACCTCCTTTGGTGCTGATTGATATCCGCGCAAATCCCAACACTAAAGGATATATCCGGGCGGACTAGCCGTGAGGTAAAGTAGACTTCCAATCATACTTCTATACAGTTTCTCGTCTACATTCTCACTATGTGATTCACTTCCAAGTCCCTTGTGGCTAGTTCCCATTGGAGTTGGAAAATCTTTACAATTTTCTAGATCAAACTTTTTGACCACTCCAGTGCATACTTGGATTGACTCAAGTGAATACCTCATCATTTTTGTTTAATTTGCAATCCAAGAAAATAAGACAGTTCGCCCATCATGGACATCTCAAATTCGCTTTCCATGGTCTCCGCGAATTTAGAAGCATCATTATCTTTTGTTGCACCAAATACAATGTCATCGACATAGATTTGTGCTACAATGAAATTATTTCATAATGCTTCACAAAGAGAGTCCTGTCAGCTCCCCCTCGAGTATAGCCCTTCTCCAAAAGGTGCTTTGTTAACCTTTCGTACCATGCTCGCGGTGCTTGTTTCAGACCGTAAAGAGCCTTTTCAAACGAAAAACATGGTTAGGTTGTGTATGATCTACCAAACCTTTCGGTTGAGCTACATAAACTTCCTCATTTAAAAAACCCATTTAGAAATGCGCTCTTGACGTCCATTTGAAATAATTTGATTTTAAAATGACAAGCAATGGCAAACAATATACGAATGGACTCGAGTCTAGCTACAGGGGCGAAAGTTTCGTCAAAGTCTATACCTTCTACTTGAGAGTAGCCTTGAGCAACTAGTCGTGCCTTGTTCCTGATGATAGTACCATCTTCATCTTTCTTGTTCTTGAAGATCCATTTGGTACCTATCACATTATGTTGCTTTGGAGGCTTCGTTAATTCCCAGACTTTGTTTCGCTCAAATTGATGAAGCTCTTCCCTGCATTGCTTTAATCCAGTAGTCATCCTGAAGAGCTTCATCTATTGTCTTTGGTTCGATTAAAGATACGTAGCAAGCAAATCCGCAAACCAACTGCCTTCGAGTTCTAACTCCTTCTTGTGGATCTCCAATGATGTTCGATTTCCGGATGATCCTTGGAGATTCGTAGCGTTTGTTGAAACGGAGTACTCGGAGGTACACGAGTATGATTCCTGCACATCAGATAAACTAGAAGAACCATTAGATGCATCATTAATATTGGAAGTATTATTATGAGAAGATGCACTAGCAGGAGAATCATCATCTAGAGAGATATCGAGGGTAGATTTTTTCAGATTCAAAATGAGAAGCTTCATCTACTTTAACATTTATAGATTCTACGATCGTCTTAGATTCAATGTTAAATACTCGATATGCTCTGCTATTCGTAGAATAACCCAAAAAGATCCCTTCATCACTTCGAGAGTCGAACTTCCCAAGATTTTCACGGTCACGTAAGATGTAACATCGACTCCCGAAGATACGAAAGTACTTGATATCCGGTTTTCTACTAACCACAGCTCATATGGTGTATTCAAGGTTCCTGGGGCGCAAAATACACTCTGTTAATGACATAGACAAGCGGTGTTCACAGCTTCAGCCCAAAAAATGTAGTCGGTAATTTTCCGGCTATGAAGTCATCCACACGCGCCATCTCTTGAACAACCCTGTTTTTTGCGCTCAACAACACCATTCTGCTGAGGTGTATAGGGTGCCGAGAATTCATGTTTGATTCCATTTGAAGTGCAAAAATCAATAAATTTTGAATTATGAATGTCTCCACCTCTATCACTTCTAACACGAATGATCTTTTCATTCTTTTCAATCATAATACGATGGCAAATCTCATGAAAAGAGTCAAACGTATCAGCTTCTCTTTCAAAAATGCTACCCATGAAAACCGAGAGAATCATCAACCAATAAAAAGATGTACCATTTACCTCCCAAAGATGGTTGACGAGTTGGCCAAAAGAAAAAGAAGAAAAGAAAATAGTCTACATAAACTATACAAGATTTAATCGTAGAACGATTAAAGACAAGGAGGGGTTTCACCTTTGCATACCCAAACCTTTTGAGTTTTGGAGTATGTTGGTAAAGGTTGAGAGATTCTCCTTGAAGACGACGTCTTATATGATTGATCTTTTTCTTTTGTCATCGTCTTGTTTGAGGTGCTACCAATGTTCTTTTCTTTGAAAAATCCTTCCTTGAATTCCGGGAAGTGAGCTTATTGGTAGCAATTGCAAGATGTGGTTGATTTGTTCTTTGAGCTCCAATCTCGCAATTTCTTTCGATGTGCCCTGCAAAATTACAACGAAAACATACCTTTGAGCTTGACGATTCCGAAGAGGATGAGGTAGGTTTGTTGTCGTTGTTTGTCTTGAATTCCGATGTCGGAGGAGGAGATACCGACTGAGGCACAAAGACTGTCCCACTCGAACTTGGACTGTTTCCAGTTTGAGTGTACCCGAGGCCGAACCGATTTGTTTGACCAAGACCAAGGAGTTTATCCAACTTACTCCTTCCTAAAGAGAATTGCTGTAAGTCATCCTTGAGTTGGAGAATGGTCTCTGTCATTTCCCGTCTTTCCTGTCGGCCCTCGCCATAGAGCTTCAAGAAGTAGTTTGCTTTGTTCACCATATCTATATAGTTCTTCTCGAGCTGCTCATTGGACTCTTGAAGGGAAACATTTGCTTTTATCAAACTATCCCTTTCCACTTCAAGATCGGTCGAGAGAGAAGTTACCCTTTTTACTTCTTCTTCGAGATCCTGCAATCTCCCTCTCAACCCCTTGTTTTGCTTAGCCGGTTTCTTTAAATCCTGTAAAGATCTGTGATAGGCTAGAGCAAACTCTTCACCTTCCGAATCATCCGATTCATTGTCCATTGCATTCTTTTCAACAGTGGAGTTGGACAATGATTCAGACGTACTTGCCATAAAGCACATGAATGGTGAAGATGTGGACGCGTGGAATGCCGTGGAGCTCTTTTCTTCATCACTTGAAGACGACTCATTTGACGTTGAGTTGTCATCCCAAGTGACGACTTGCATCGCCTTCTTCTTTGCCGGATACTTGTTAGGACACTCCGTTGCAATGTGGCCGTAGCCTCGACATTTGAAGCATTGCAGTTGTCCTTCTGAACTTTTCTTATCCTTTGAGAAGTTCTCCTGCTTTCTTGACTTGTGACTTGGAGTACCCTTGCCTTTGTTCCACTTTCCGAAGGATGGAGATTTGCTTGAATTACCCCTTCGAAAGTTGCGGCGAAAATTCCTTGTCAAGAGAGCGAGCTGCTTCTCAAATTCCTCCATAGAAAGGTTCTCGTCATCGTCCGAGGAGGATGTATCCGCGTCTTCTTCCTTAGTTGTTTTCAACGCATAACCTGAAGACTTAGAAGTGGATGCTTTTCCAGAAGAATTGTTAGTATTAAAAGTCATTTCATAAGTTTGTAATGAACCAACTAATTCTTCTACACGTATTTCGTCCGGGTGTTTAATAGTTTCAATGGCAGTAACCTTTGGGCGAAATCGTTCAGGAAGAGTTCTTAAGATTTTTCTTACAATCTTAAATTCTGGAATCTTCTCTCCCAGATTAGCACATGAGTTTACGATGTCTTGCAATCGTGTATAGTAGTCCGTGAAAGATTCATTTTCTGCCATCAAGATAGAGTCAAACTTGCTCGTAAGCATCTGCAGTTTCTGAATCTTCACGAGGTTAGTTCCCTCATGTGTAACCTGGAGAACATCCCAGATTTCTTTCGCAGTCTCACATGCCGAGACGCGAGAGAATTCAGTTTGAGATAAGGCATTAAAAATAGCATTAATTCCCTTGCCATTGTAAGAAGATAACTCAAACTCTTCCTTGGTCCATTTCGACCTAGGTTTTAAGGTGTGAACATCAGAGATAAGTTCAGTTGGATTAGTCCATCCTGATTCAATTGAATGCCACACCCTTTCGTCGATGGAAGATAAAAAGGCTTTCATCCGTACTTTCCAGTACGCATAATTTGTTCCATCAAAGAAAGGGGGTCGATTGATGTTTCCACCTTCAACCATTGTTCACAACCCTATTCCCGCTCTGATACCACTTGTTGGGTCGTATATAATACGGATCTAAATAGGGGAAGAAACACCTAGAGGGGGGTGAATAGGTGTAAACGTATAAACACTCAAAAATCGTTGCGATAAAAACCCAATGCGGAAATAAAATAACACGCAAGATTTTTACGTGGAAAACTCCATCACCGGAGTAAAAAACCACGGGACCGATAACACGGCAGAAATCCACTAGAATTAAAACACGTACAAGGTGATTTACCGTACACACTTACGACTCAACCTTTTCCATACGCTCCTAGAGGATCTTCTCCGCTCGCTCCAGACGCTTCTCGAATCCACGATCTGCGCCCAACGCCGAATCCACGGCGTCCAACGTCGAATCCACGACGTCCGACCGAATCCACGGTCTTCACCCAATAGCACCCTTCGAATCCACGAACGTGCCTCGCTCCGAATCCACGAGAGCGATTGAACCTTGAATCCACAAGGACACGCGAATCCACGCGCCGATTTTGGGGTAATCGTTGTTTTGGGTGGTGATGATCCGCCGAATACTTAGATCAAAGATAGATCGGAAATACCATCTAAGTATTCATTAGTTTGATTCAACTCAAGATGTGAGTATGAAAACCTAGAATCAAACTAATCAATATAGATGAAGAAACATAGAGTATTCTCTAATGATTTCCTTTCTTCTCTATATGTGGATCTATAGCCGTATAAGATGATATATGAAAATGACGGCTATGTGGATTGACCCTAGAAAGAAAGACATAGGGTCTATTTATAGGTTAGAAACCCTAGGAAGGAGATAAGAATCAAAAACCTGCCATTTCTGGATTTTACGGACGGCGATCCGGATCGTGATAACTGAGATCCGGATCGTCATAACGAAACAGCCAATTCCAGAAAAACGAAGGTTCGGGATCCGGATCATGTGACTACGATCCGGATCGTTCATACAGTTCACCAAACATCAACGTTCGGGATCCGGATTGCGAAGCAAGATCCGGATCGTTCAAGGTAGATGGTAAACTCAACGTTCGGGATCCGGATCAAGAGACTACGATCCGGATTGCGACGATGTATGAACGAACCACCTTCGGGATCCGGATCGAACAACCTGATCCGGATCCTGAACATGTCCCAAGTCCAGTTTTTGATTTTTATGCAATGAAAGATTCTTCCAAGTGTTTCTACACTACAAGAAGTATTCGGATCACACAAATTCTTTAGTTAAACATACCTGATCCTTTTGAATTCTTCTTTCTTGAGATTGAGTTAAATGATCCAACTTTCTTCACCTTCAATCTTCAAGACTTGAGACTTTCACGAAACTACGCCAACTCAAATTCCGTAACATGTAATCCATTCCAGTCACACTCTCATATTACTACTCGCCCCGTCATATCCTTGGCCTCGAAATTTACTCATGAATATAATGAGAAAGAAGAATAATTGTATTTTTTCACGGTTCATGCTTTAGTATCCGAAATGTGAACAAGACCAAAAAATCTTTCTTGCACCAAACATTGTACTCAACAATCTCAACGTAGCTAATGTCCTTTTTTTGATTCCACGTGCTTCATCAACCATTATAGAAATTTTGAGTCCCCATTTCATCTCGAATTTTCTTCTTACTTTCTCCGCTAGAACTTGCCAATTTTTTTGTGGTTTCCACGAAGTATAAGAAGCATTTTGCGGAGCATTTTCTAAAATAACTTTGCATATCTTCATTAAGAAAAGAGAAACTTCCACATTTCCAGAAATTACCCCATCAATAATCTTTACTTTCATCCCGACCTCTCTAACCACATCCTTGGAAAGTAGATATCTAACTGCAATAATTGATGCTTTAAGGCGTAAACGATTATTTGCCTTTTTACTGTGATGTATGTCTATGAAGCACATTTGAATATGCTGATATTGTTTCATCAATTCTTCGCAAGCTCTTTCGGCAACTTTATGAGGTGAGTTTTTGGTTCTCTACCTATATGATTTAGAAAAGCCAATTTTTCCCATCTTTAACTTTTTTCCAATTATGAAACCGTCAACAATAAGGCATTTTTGTGAAGAATACCCTATGGTTTGTTGAAAACAAGCATGGGAGACAAAAGGCGGCAATCTTTTTTGAGAATATTCCACCAACAATTTGAATGACCTCCAAACATGAAGGTTGGAAGCGACGTTGATGAGAAAGAGACCCACTTTTTGGATATTCTAAAATCTAGTTTGATATGGACCATTAATTATATTGCTCGTCGAACTTCATCACTTGTTCAACGGGATAATCCCAAATTTGGGGTCGTAATCCAGGATCACGCTCAACTGGCAAGTCATCAGCCTCTTTAATTCTATTCTTGGATATTTCAAACGACAACTTTGGAAACCCGAAGCTTCATCTCTATAATAATTTCTGTTCATTAACTTCCGATTTTTCAATTTTTTTCTTTTAAAAAAAGAATCGAGTGAGTTGTCTTTCCCATTAAAATAATAATGGTCTAGAAAATCTACAAAAAAATTATGTCAAAAATCAAGTATTAAGATTTTAGTATAATTTGAAATCATGTAAATTATGTAAAAAATCATAGCACACTAATAAGTTCACAAGACTACAATACTAATTACACTACAAGTCTACAACAGTAATAATAATAAAAATATTTTTTAATAATATAAAAAATAAGAGGCTTGAAAGAAATTTTTGACCTTGGCTAGTCGTACGAAGAATTTGTGCTCGCCGGCTAGGCGGCTACCACGATTGGCGATTGCTAGTATCAGCGACGGACTATCAAACTCATCAAACAAGTTTACTGCTGCATCAAATGATTCAAATCAAATTTCAACATTAAATGCATTAGATAAAATAATATATTTGTAATTAAAAAAAAAACTAAAAGCATAATTAAAGTGAATTTTTTCATCCACAAGACAACAACTATCATTCATTCATTCTATTTTTATCAACTATTAACTACAAAATATCAATATTTACAGTGATAAAAAAAATTGTAAAAAATATTAATTAAAAAAATAAAAAAAAAATTATTTGAGTTTGATATTAAGTTCAAATATCATAATAATTTTTTAAAAAAAAAATTAAGAGGACAACAAAATAATAATAATAATAATAAAATTAATAAAAGTACTTGCCTGCTTAGGCGAGAGGGCGGCGCTGAGCAGCGAGAGAGAGAGAGAGAGAGAGAGAGAGAGAGAGAGCCCGAGAGAGACGTTTAGGCTACCATACCTGTTGCCTATTGGCTGGTGCACTGACCCACGTGCTAGGAGGGGCGCAGCAGGGAGCGGGCCAGCAGGGCGCAGCAGGGGCGGGCCAGCGGGCCTTCATTGTATTTCAAATTAAGTTGGCCCACCAAATAATATAGTCTTTTTAATACAAACAATATTTCAGATAACTTGGCCCACAAAATAATATAATTTTAAAATTTTTGGGAGGGGTCATGGCCCCTGTGGGCCTATATATGGCCTCGTCCCTGCTTGGTGCTATCGATAGTATTCCAACTGGCTGACTCTCTCTCTCTCTCTCTCTCCTCTCCTCTCCGCGTCTCTCTCTCTCCTCTATATATATATAGATATATATATATATATATATATATATATTATATAATTATTTATAAATTTTAATTATTAGATTAAGATTTTAATTTTTAAAATTTTTTATCCAGTAGTAAGTGGCAAGTTAATTTACTATTCGTAAGCTAGCGTGTGTTCATTTATTAAATGAGCCGAACACGAGCTAAATTTTTATCTCGATATTTTAACGAACTAATTCTGCGTTCAGTTCTTTAATAAACAAACGAATACGAGCTGCCCCGTGTTCTGCTCGCGGGTGATAGCGCTAGTCACAACAACAA